>OMNW01025029.1:15402-33085 GCA_900303245.1 Selene dorsalis
CGGGGGGGGGGGGACGCGGACAAACAGTCCGGCCAGAGGAAATTCCTCCGTCTCTAGTTTCTTGGCCCCTTTTCTGCACAGGGGGTCGTAGGAACAAAATATTGTAGGCCACCGTGATAAAATATCACTGGTTTACATAGAGGCCTTCAGTGTAGGTACAGTCAGCTCGGTTTCCCTGCAGCCTCACAACTGACTGCACATGAGCATTTCTTCATTTATGAAATGCTGATGTGTTTCTGTTCAGGATTTGGTGCAGCAGCTCTGACAGACAGGTCTAGCCATGATATGGTTTTATCAATATTTTGTCAAATCTCAGAGTGTGTGGAGCTGTGAAGCTCTCTGTGCCCATTCCTGTGGATCAGGGCTGTTGATCCCACATGGGAATGTGGTTTTAAGGCATTCCAGTGAAGACTTGGGCAGCCCAGTCTGACCAAAATGACACTAATCCCCCAAAGTACAGAAGGATGGAGATATTTTTCACCAAACTGAGCTTCAACAAGGAAGTGTTGAACAACATTACACACACCTTTCTCTGGCAGAGGTGGTAAATGATGAATCTTTACCTGTACACCTTTACCTCCACAACAGACTGAATCACCGACATGTTCCTCAAAGGAAAGATCCTTATTAGATCTGAACATGCTCAGACATACTCAGAAAATCATTTCCTTAAATACAATGATCAACGCCACTTTGTCCCATATTTAAGATAAGACTTAAGTAAAAATATCTTCAGCTAAATTGACTTATGTGAAAGTATTCTCTGCATGAATTGTCTGCTTGTGACTGATAAATGAATACTCATGTCATTCTAAGACTGATACATCAGTGTGTATGCAGAATATGACTTTGAGCCAGAAAGTCTGGGGTCCCACAGCATGTGCCCACCTGATCTACAGTATATGTGATGTATTACAGTGATGCAAGTTATATGGAATGAGGTGAATTCATTTTAGAGAGGACGACAGAATTATCTAATAAACACAAAATAGCAATCCTTTACATCTTGATTCGATGTTTTCTTTTCAGACATTTCCAAGGATAAACTGTGTATAAGTTCATTAATCATTTAATGGGTAAACTGTGGATCTATTAGGACTCCTAACATCGAAAAATCAAAACAGCAGCTACTTGTTGGCTAAAGGGAAAATCAACATTTACCGTGTTACCGGCCAAAAGCAGTCAGACTATGAATTACCACCTCACACAGAAGTCTGAATGAAGTCAGTGCTGCTGTTATTTTCCCTCTCAGATGCACCTCCACCTCTGTCCTGATGCCCTGTGGCTCCCCCTGCTCAGCCTGCTGCTCCTCTGCATCCCTGCAGCTCACACAGCTAAATGTCCACAGCAGTGTGTGTGTGACCAGATCCAGCTCACTGTGACCTGCGTCAACAAGAACCTCACCCAAGTTCCTCCTACTGTCGATGAGGTGTCTTATTAACACACGCACACAGTTTCTATTGTATGTGCAGTTTCCAACTTCTTCCATTTTATGTAATATGTTTCCTTTTGCAACAGATCACAGTGAAATTGGATCTCCGGGGTAACGACATCCAGGAACTTCCTACTGGGGCTTTCAGGCACACTCCTTACCTGACACACCTGTCTCTGCAGCGCTGTAACATCCGCAGGGTGAAGGAGGGGGCTTTCCGTGGCCTTGGTCGATTGGTTTTCCTCAACCTGGCCAACAACAACATTGAGATCCTCTATCAGGTGGTCACACAGAAAAAAAAGTTCCAGCTACTTTCAGTTCGTCTCCACTCAGTTGTTATGGATGAAAACATTTCTCCTGTTTTTGTGTTGTGTGACTTCAGGAATCATTCGATGGGCTATCCTCACTGAAGCAGCTCATGATTGACCGTAACCGCGTGGAGGAGATCCAGCCTGGAGCTTTCTCTCAGCTGGGTTTCCTCAACCTGCTCTCCCTCACGCACAATCAGCTGGTCTACATCCCCAACATGGCCTTCCAGGTACAAACACAACAACACTCATGAGATACCTACAAAGTCTGAATGTCTCCTGTAGTTGGAACGTTAAATAAAAAGGCCGATCTCACCTCCTTCCAGGGTTTGCAGAATATCAAATGGCTTCGTCTCAGTCACAACTCTCTGAACTATCTGGACACTGAGGCCTTCGCTGGTCTGTTCACGCTCACTCGTCTCAGTCTGGACCACAATGAGCTGCAGTTCTTTCCTTCAGAGACCATGACTAGGTATGCTACGTGGTAAGGTTTGACATCTACACAGAGTATGCCACTGCCTGTGGTTTCAGTTCATTCTCAGCCTCAGAGCTGTCAATTGTTGGGAGACTACATCTGATGACAATTCAGATGACAATTCAGATGTAAGGGAAAATGTCTGTACCAAAATTGATAGCAATCTATCCAATACATGTTTCAAACAAAACCCCAAACAAGAACCTCCTGGTCTATCTAAGTGCAAAGAGGTGAAAATAAAGAACTGCATAGAAAGTACATGTTTTCATAATAACATTCTTAAAGATAAACAGGAGGCTCCTGCTCTGACAGAGTGCAGCTTGTTCTATCATGGGGGAACCACAGACAACAGCAGTCTGGACTGGGATTGCCTTGTGTGCAACGATAGACAGACAGTTCTTTGAAGCCTATATCTGAACGATTAACGATTCTCCACTCTCCCTCATACCATCCAGACTGCCAGAGGTGACTCGTCTGGAGCTGAGCTATAACCCCATGACTTACCTTGGGGAAGAGGCAGTGTCCATGGCCAAGCTCACGCACCTCTTCCTGGACCACATGTCCCTGCAGGACATGGCCAACACAGCTGTTTTGAAATCCCCCAGCCTCACCCACCTGGACATCAGCTACAATCAGCTGCGCGTCATTCAGCCACTCTCTGAAGGTTCACCCAAGGTGGCACGCCTCAACCTGGCTGGGAACCCCATCTACTGTAACTGCTACCTGCGTCCACTCAGGTACAGCAGACCTTTGTAGAACCAGTGGCTTTTCATTGTCAGCCACAAGGCACTTATCTCCACCGTTTCTTCACTGCACAACAGGGAGTGGGCTCTCCGTAACAAGGTGAAGCTGATGGGGACATGTGGAGGACCAGCTCATCTTTCTGGAGAAAACCTGGAGGCAGTCCACCCTCCAGAGCTGCGCTGCCAGAGCCAGGAAGCCATGCTGAAGGCAGAGTTTGAGGAGGCGACCAGGATCACACCACGACCCACAGAGGAGCCTGGGAACAAAGTCAAGTGTCCTGCCAACTGTGTCTGTGAGGTGAGGTGGGATATATGAAGTACACACATCACAATACAGGAGAGACTGTAGTGTATTGACACAGATTTCCCTGGGTGAAGATGAAGCTAGAATCAGCAGCCAATTAGCATCGTAGCTCTGCCCAAATTACAATTTATTGCAGTGTGTGATGTTTTTGTCGAACTTTCCCTTTACATGCCCATCACCATCCTCTTTTCAGGCTGAGACGCACCATTCTTCATGTGAAAATCGCAGTCACACCAAAATCCCTCGGGGTTTCGATCCCAGCACTCGTCTCCTCGACCTGCGTGGCAACCACTTCCACTACATCCCTAGCAACAGCTTCCCCGGCGTGGCCCAGGTTGTATCGTTGCACTTGCAGCGCTGCAAAATTGTGGAGGTGGAAGGTGGTGCTTTCACTGGGATGAAAGGACTGATCTACCTGTACCTGTCAGAGAATGACCTCACGTCTCTCAGCCCTGATGCCTTTAAAGGTCTTTGTAGAACTGTTTCTAGCATTATCCTGTTTGTGTCTTAATACTCACCCTGACATCCTGTTGTCTGAAACGTCAGGTCTCCCTCAGCTGACTTACCTCCACCTGGAGAAAAACCGCTTCACCAGCTTCCCCAAAGCAGCCTTCAAACTCGTTCCCAGCCTGCTAGCACTTCACTTGGAGCACAACGCGATCACCAAGCTGGAGCCAGGCATGTTGACTGGGGCCGAGGGTCTCAGGGCGCTCTATCTTACTGGGAACGCCATTGATCACATTTCACCTAGAGCTCTGGACCACGCCAGTGACCTTGATACCCTCCACCTAGGAGAGAATAAGCTCAAGGATGTGCCCACTGAAGCACTTGGCAGGGTGGGGAACCTCAGAGACCTGCGGCTGTCTAGGAATTCGATTCGCTGGGTAGGGCCACATGCTTTTCAACCACTGCAGAGGTCACTGAAGGAGCTCTACCTGGATAAGATGGGACTGGAGAAGGTGAGTGGGCTGGAATGTGAGGTTCTTGTCAATAAACTCTTACTTTTTTTTTTTTAAATCAGCAACATCTAATCCAAATTTCTGATGTGGTTACTCTCGCACTCCAGATGTCACAGAACTCCCTGGCAGGCCTTGGTCCAGGGTTGAGAAGTTTGTTCCTGGAGGGTAACCAGCTGGAGGAGGTGCCTGACCTCCACCCTCTCACTTCTTTGGAAGTCATCAATCTGGCTGACAATCCCCTGATGTGTGACTGCCCTCTGCTGCCACTACGATTGTAAGACAATTACACTCATCATCACACAGAGCATAAATGACTGAGGCTTGACCAACATGTGTTTCTGAAGCCTGGGCCTTTTTCTTGTGTTAATTTGTATGTAGCCTCTAAAATTATGACTTTTTCTAACACTTGACCTGTTTTGAGGACCATCTTGACCATTTTGCATGTATACAGAGTGTAGGAGGGTATGACATGCAAAAAAGCCACCCAAACCATAAGCTTTACCAGGAGTATGCTATTGGGATGTCCATGTCTTGTCATTTTATCTTCATCTAGGTGGATTGAGAAAGTCAACCTTAAGGTACGAGCCACCTGTGCCAATCCCCCTGAGCTGAAGGGTCGCAGGGTCAAGGACGTCCAGGTCTTCAGAGCCTGCCCTGGAGGGGAGAACCTGCCCTCCCCCCCTACGGTCACCCCAAAGTCTGCTAAGGCACCTAAGGCTACCAAACCCAAACCAATGCACCTCAACGGCCTTAGGCACGTGAAAATGCTCCAAGCCAAATCCAAACTTCGCAAGAGTCCAAACACCAAACAAGCAGCCGCCAAGAAAAACAAGAGACGCAGGATGGCTTGAGCCTGCACCTTTGGTGTCGTCTGGCTTCTGTTCTGATTGTTTTAGACCGCAGTTTATAAGAACTGACCATAGTCAGTTAGATTTTGAGGCTAAACATTGAATTGAACTGACTAAAAATCTGTGGCATTTGGCAGCTATGAAAACTGTAGCTGCTGAAGCTGTGCTGTATTTGACCCATGTTTCCAGTCAGTTTTCATTCACAACATTGTACTGATGTTTTTTATTTGTATTTCCTCTTGGCTGTCATATTAAAAGGTCACACTTAATTGGATGCTAGCTAGACCGAAGGCTTTTAGCTCCTCAGCAGCTCTGTTGGAGGTTTTAGCATCTTGAGATGTAACCCTGCTGTTACTTGATTAGAAATGATACACACTTTGGCTTCCTTCTAGTTATCCTTAACCACTACATCATAACCACAATCCCAGTTCTAAAGACAATTTAAGAAAATGTCAGAAACATTTTTTTTTATCAGTGATAATACATTTACAATAAAAAATGATACATTTGAATATAAAACAGGAAAAAATAAAACATTCTAAGAAATATTTGTCTGTTGTGTTATTACAACCCAAAATGATGACTGAGGTAGTTTTAAACTGAACTATGAACTAGTCACAAGCTTAATGTATATCAAGTTTTCAAAGTTCTGATCCTTTATAATTTAGCAGAATCAAACCTCTTTGTTCACTATGTATGGTCTGTAATTTTCCAATGAGTCTAGTATTTACATGCTGAAATGACCCCTTTAAACACATTTAAACACATTCATTGTTAGTGGTGAAGTGTGCCAGTCCCACACTGGCTTTAAATTTCAAATGGTGTGCCTTTTCACAGCTCTTTGAACTGTAACTAAACTTGTTACCACTGACAACCAGTGGTTTCACCAAGCTAAGGCTGAAATCTTACAGATTAATACTTAAAACCATCACAGTTTCAAAAATGCACCAGCTGTTCTTATTCATGTAACTTTATTTTTTTTCTCTCAGGGTGCTTTTCTTTCTCTGTACTTTTACTGCCACATTGTCTGTATTTAACTTCATCATGTCGTCATATCAGTCTCTGCTCCTCCAGCTTTTCAACCACTCTATGCACTTGCCTCATCTCTTGACTCCTCCATTCTCTCCTGCTCAGTGTTGCTCTCCAACAATTCATCAATGGCCTCTGAGTCATTTTCTTGGCTCTCTTCCTCTTGGTCCAGTGTTTGTCTTTCATTTTCGCTCTGCTCCATGTTGCTGTCACCAGTGAGGCTCTCTTCCAGCGATCCCCACTCCTCCAGTCTGTCTTTTGGGAACTGATTTTCTTTTGTCTTTTCATCTGCTTTTTTTTCCAAGCTGGTCTGCTCTGTCACCTCATGTTGTCCTGACTTACTCTGCTCCTCTCCCTCCTCCTGTTTGATCACACGGGCTTGTTGGGGGCTGAGTGGAGGATCAATGGGAGTCTCCATTTCCACCTCCTCCACTTTCACCTGAACTGCAAAAACTGCAAACACAGAATTCATTTATACGCTAAATTGTCTCTCATAAATGAGAAGCAAGTAAAAAGCATGTTGTACAAGTTTGTCCACTTACTCTCCTGCTCCTCTGGCTCAGTCTTGGGCTGGATGAGTGGCACTTTGGGAGGACAGAGATCTACCACCTCTGAATGACTCGTAGTGCCGATGACCTCAGGCCGCTGAGCTGCATCATCTTTAGCCTGCTCATCAGAGAGCCTCTTCCTTCCACCCCTCTTTTCTAAAGAATGCAAAAACAGGGTGGTGAGGGAACCATGTTCCTAAACCTGATATGTCAGAAAACACAAGATCTCATGAACATTTCTGAGACAAAACATACTCTTTCTTCCATATAGAAAGGGTTTGGATTTCTTGTTCCGTGCCACCTGGTTTGTGACTAAATCTACTGGGAAACAGAATAAAACATCTGTCACTTTTTAATAATGTGATAACACAAGTGGTAATAAGCGGTAGAGTAGATGTAAGTAGCAAGTTTTCTTCCTCATCTGACTGCTTTCCTATGTTTGATATGAAGTCTGATCCAAATGAGAATCCGAACACCCACCCCTCTGTGCTGACACCACTCTGCATCACGTAGCACTGTGAGTTTATCGATTAACAGAAAGTGACTACCGAGTCCAGGGGGCGGTTGGAGCTGGTAGCCCATGAGCTCGCACCAGCCCACGGGGTAGATGTCAGGGGACTGGTTGTCGACCCACTGGTCGAACTCATCATCCCAGCCGTCGAAGTGGATGAGCAGCAGGCGACCGACACACTGCTTCACCGTGGCAACACACACCAGACGCGGCTCCATCAGGTCCACGGCCTCCAGCTTCATGTTGGCGCAGAAGCTGTGACCCTGATAGTCCTGAGGGAAGACAGGTCGCAGGTTTACATCCCATTTAATCAATTTTGGATATAAACACTCAACTCTGGTTCATATGTTTAAATTGTGACCAAGAGAAAAAAAGGCTGCACAAGTTTGGACTTGGTGTCTTACAGCATTAAACAGCCGGGCTGGTGCAGGTTTAGCTTTGGTCTCCTTCAGGTATTTGTCCCAGGTGAAGGTCTGAGCGTCGTAACCTGCCCGGAAGCAGAGACGCGAAGTGTGACTAAGTGTGAGCTACATCACTGACTGAATGTAGCAGTGTTCGGAGAAATGCAACACATAGGTGTATTTATATTTACCTTGAGGTACCGTGAGAGGGATGTTGTTCTTTTTACAGAAGTCCACAGGAAGGATGGCGTGAGAGGATGCGTGGTAACAAAACCAGTCCGAGCCGCTGTTGGACAAGGTGCCATCGATGCCAACCATGATGTAGCCGTCTAACAGCACCTGGACAGAGGACAGAGAGATAGAGGCGAAACAGTGTAGTGTTAAATTACATGATAGTACGCCTGCTGGCGATGAATTAAATTTGGAACCACTAAACCGTTAAAGCAGGTGAGGCCAAAAATAATCAGACATAGACACACATCTCACCTTGTGCACAGTCGCTACACAGATAGTTCCAAGGTTGAGTGGGTCAATGGCCTCCAGCTTCATTCCTTCTTCAAAGAAACTTCCCTCCATGTAAACCACCCTGGGCTGCAGATCACACAGAGGTTAACCAGAGTCTTGTATAGTGTGTTAGATGACAAAAACAAATCAAGTGATTTTTTTCATTAAATACTGAGCTGTGACCAAAATATACAGTTCAGGACTGAGAATAAGTGTATTGATTACTTTCAGCCCATTCAACAAGAACCATGCAAAACTCTTAACAAGTGTTAAATGCTAAGATTATGCACATGTACTATTATGCTCTAACACATAAGCACTGACATCCAGTGTGGATTCACTGCTGAACTTGCACTGATGCCTTAGTAATATAAAATCGGTTGGTCTATGCCATAGATTTTATATTACTAAAAAAACTTAAAAACTTAACAACTGCGTTGAAAAAGCATAGACTCTATGCTTTTTCAACACAGTTGGTAAGGTTGTTTTTTAAACAATTACATCTTTCTTACCTTTTTAAAGAGCAGGAATGTACTGTCAGAGTATCCCTTCAAACTACTATTTTCCACAGAGTTTGCTGGAAAAAAAAGAAGAAAATGCAGAGCATTAAGCCTTCAAATTTAAACGAGCGAGTTAGAAAAGATTCACATCTGTACAGGAAATTAGTTTTCAGAGACCACAGTAGAGGTGAAGTTTTTGGTGCTTCTATGCTGACTTCATTTTTCAGCCTTAGAGTTTCTGGCTTAGTCCTAACACAAATACTTCTGTAATCAACTATGTGTTTGGCATCCCTCCAAAACACAAAACCTCAAATCCAACCCAGTGGTCTGATCGGCTTTTGTCCCCCAGATTGGCTAAATCTCTGGACCCTGAAGTGGAACCATGAGAGGTTTAGTCATCTTGTTTCCCAGTGTTTCCACAGCTGACTGACCAGTTGATTTGTTGCTCTCTTTTCCTACGCCTGGATTGGTTGCATGTTGCTGTTTTTTCTTTATTATTCGCTGCTTGTTGTCGATCATATGCGCTGATCGACTAAATTCCAGACTTACCAGGTGCTTTAATGGCATGGCCCACTTTGTTGGACCAGCCTAACGGGTGCAGGAGGGGACTCCACATGTGGCACCAGAAATCGCAGACGATGTTCTCGGGGGAGTCGCTTTGGTCTGCGTATATCAGCCGCAGGCGACCACCGATGATCGTGTCTACCATGGCAACGCGGGTCCGGCCCACGTGTTTGGGGTCCACCACCTCCACGCGCATGCCTATTCTGAAAGTGTTCTTCATGTCTTCTGCCAGCTGGAGGAACGACACAAGGAGGGCGGCAACAGGAC
This sequence comes from Selene dorsalis, assembly GCA_900303245.1. NCBI lineage: Eukaryota > Metazoa > Chordata > Actinopteri > Carangiformes > Carangidae > Selene > Selene dorsalis. The sequence goes on from OMNW01025029.1 coordinate 24,796, forward strand.
AGAGATGTATGATTCAATCCATTTAAAACGCATAACAACAGATACAAGACGACACGGGGCTGACCCAGGCAGCATCAGCTTTACCTTCAGGTAGAGGTCAACAGGTATAGTGTTGGCACCCACCAACTTTTTCATCAGATAATCTTTCCAGTCTGTTATGTTCTGCTTCACATCTATGGACACACAACATATATCAAATAAGAACAGTCCTATTGATAATATATCTGATATCGGCCAGACACGAGATATTTGAATAGTTCAGTATCTGCTGGTTGTGTGTTTTTAAGAGCTCCTCCAACCATCGCAGGAAGCTGTGCATCTGCACGGCGGCGCTGAGTGTGAATCCTCACCTTGTGGCGGCACCAGCAGCTTGCTCGTCATGGCGCACCATCCGATGGGCTTCAGCTCACCCGAAACCAGGCTGCACCAGAAATCATGGCTGCTGTCATGCTCAAAGCCCTCATACCTCAACAGAGCTTTGTATCCTACAGAGAGAGGAGTGAAGGACGAGGAGGAAATAAAGTTACTGCTTCTGTTACAGGGAAGTAAAAATCATAACATCGGTGGTGTTATGGCCTGTGAGAATGAAACCCTGACAGACGTCCACACCTGCGATCTGGATCACTGTAGCGATCCAGTAGACTTTACTGGGCAAGACGGCGTTAGTGTTCAGGACCTCCACCTTAATCCCCACACTGATGTCGTCCCACTGGGCACACAGAGGAACCTGCGGGGTCAAAGGTCAGATATTTCTTTACAGATCGTCAGTATGACATGTTCTAAGTTCTCCACTCCTTGGAAGTATTCATTAATCAATGACCAGGTATCATTGAACACAGATGCATTAAACTGTATATAACCTGAAGTGAGTGTTGTGTTCACTCACATACTATTTTAATTAAATGTAAGTAGATACTGTATTTCTCATTGTTATGCAACATGTGGATCCTTCACCAACATCAGAGATTTGACCTTTTGTTATCTGTGATTGAAAACACTGTTTCTGATTACACATGACCTACATGTCTGAAGCAGGAGACGGACGCAGCCAGCGACGCCTCCTTGTCCAAGTAGGCGCCCCACTCAAAGCCTGAAACACCGGAGCAGGAAGAGGAGAGGAATCAAACAGCCGCTCAGCCCAGTGGCATTGGATTCAACTTCTATCTAGATCTGCTCTTATTAATGCAAGATAATAAATGCCATTATAATATAAAATGTAAAAACAAAAGGTGCACGCTGTACAATGAATAGGCCACTGCAATTCACTTATTTTGATCCTTGCTGTGCATGTATGTGCATGTGTATGTTTGAGAGATGGGCGCCCTTACCATCCGGTCCTGGTGTGGGTGGGGGGGCTTTGTTCACCTTGTTCAGCAGCACTGTGGCTTTTTTCGAGGGTGGCCTTCCCTGCAGAGACAAGCACAAAAAGAGAGAGAGCGCGTGTTTCTCACTGTTGTATCTGTGTAAAATTACAGTGCATCATGATACATTTACAGTGTATAAGTCCTGATACACAAACAGCTGTCCAAGGTGAAATCTGACATTACCTGTGCTCAAGTGTTCACCATCATTAGAGAGACGATCTAGAATAGTAGCAGCCTAAAACACCAAAACTAAAGTAACATCAAACTTTTCGGGACTCGTTTCGTGTTTTTTCTCCTTTACTGCAGTGTTCAGTTTTCAAGGATTACAAGGAAAGGTTACAATGGACACACAATGTCCGCCTCGCATGTAATCAGTTGTTTGGTATGTATTATGCCAAAGAGTTGCAAAAGACGTCCATCAAGCTCTGCCGCACCCACAGTCTGTTCTGTACTCAGAATAGTGAGTTGTCACTTTGGCAAAAACGACTTAAATGACTCACTTAGTATAAAAATGGCTGGAAAGTGATTTTCAACCACCTGCTGAATGAGTAATGCTTTCAGCCTTTGTTGAACACAACATTAGTTTTTGCACAAGTTTGCATCAAATTAACTGTATTTGTTGTTTGTCAAGTTTAATTTTACTTCGACCTGACCTCATATTGAGCTTCAACAGGTTCATCACAAGCACACCTGTAGGCTAAGTAAGAATGCGGCCTTCAGGTTACACAGGAAAAATGCATTTCCACCTTGCTCTCCCAAAACATCTGTTTAAACTTTATTGATAACATCACAGACTGGGATCAAATTCATAGCTTTGATCGACAGTCCGTCTCCTTCATCGGACCTCCTGTAACCCACTCACCAGGTCGTCCAGGTGAACGTGACTTATCTCTGAGGTGTGTGGGTGTGGGAGCTGGGAGGGGACAGCAGAGCTCTTGAGGAGCCGGGACCGACGACTCGCCTGATCCACGGTGTTGTAGTAGTCTCCGGGCTGAAAGTGCTTCTGGCAGATGAACATCTTGTTGAGGACGTGCAGGGGGGTGTTTACGTCCATGCTGAGGGCGGACAGCCATCGAAACAACCTCTGCGAGTCCCCGAGGGGAAACCGATGGAAGACGAGGTCGGGCCGTTTAATGCTGCTGCAGCTCTCCACGCAACATGTGTGAACCATGTCAGCAGCTTTGAGTGTGCAGACGTCTGCTGGACTCCAACTGTGGCGTGGAAACACCCACGCGCTCCCGTGAACAGCCCACTCGGGTCGCCGATGTGATTTCAAGTCCAACGCGGGCTCCCCCTCTTCTTCTGCTGCACTTTCTCTGCAGCAGAGAGGCGTTCACTGCCCTCTGTTAAATACTGCCACCACGCGTCCGCAACCACAAATGATGGATTTACATATGCAAGTATATGTCATTTTCGGATGAATTTGTTATTTAAGCCAGAATTAATATGATCCTGTGAAATATGATAATTTTTCCAAACAAAGTGTGCAAAAAGGAATTTAGGTTTCTGGTTGTTCAAAAGCAACACGCCCCTTGAAACCTTGAATTTGGTGAGGTGTAGGTATGATTTCCAGTCTCGACAAATCACACTGATATGTTGATTCTTGAGTTTTTCATTAATTATTGTAAAAACCAATGATGCAACAATTATCACAAAAAAACACAAACAGGCTTAATAATCCTTCATCCTTTTCTTTTTCAGTCCTAAAACAATAAGTTGCAGTCCACAAATTCTGACAATATTGCTCATATCAATTTACATTCTTATCCTAATGTAAGACTTATATTTACAATATCTAGGAAAAGATTTGATTATACTTCCAAAATATAGTGGCTCTTATACTGTGTTTTTGCTGGTGGAAGTTGTTATAAAAATAAAAACAGCAGACATGCTCTGTGAACCTTGTCGAATGCTCCATGTATGTTATAAGGTAGCAAACAAATCAATCATTCATTAAAGTTTGCAGCACAGTCACATCTTTAACTCACCTGCAGACGTGCCAGTATGGAGGACTTCTTGGAGTTTGATGAATAGGAGCGTGAGCAGGAGATACTGCAGAAACGCTTGGTCTTTGAAAAGAAGGTGCTTGTGGTGCCGGTGGTGCCACACATCTCACACACCACTATAAAAATGAATCATTATCCAACTTAGATGATGTACAGATGTGATTTCTTTTGGATAAAATGTTTTTATAAAGATGTACCCCCTCCTTTTGAATCACATTACTATATATAAAATGACATTTAAACTACAAAATAGAGAAATGGGATTTCATTCAACACACTGCTCTCAATCTTCTTCTTTATAGCTCACCTGGTCGTTCCTCTCTGTTTTTTTCTCCTTTCTTCACCACTCTTCCTGTCTGAGGGTCTTTGTCACTGACTTCCTCTGTATCATCAAACTGAATGGGTGCCAATTCATTGTGTTCAGCCTATGAAGTAAAACAATAACAAAGAGGTAAATGGATGAATGGATGCATGAAAAAGACAGACTTTTCTATCACATGTAAATGACTGAAAGGCTTGTTTAAACCCGCAGTGGCATGATCACTCCCTTTCTCTGCAGTGACCTTTGCTGGTGCACAATAATATCTACTTACACTAATGCTACGCTCCCTTGGCTCAGCTGTAATGCCTCGCCGTTGGATAGCAGGCAGGCAGCTACTGCAGCCAGCTCCACTGCAGGAGTGACAGAGCGGTCGGACAAACACTGTGGGAGCAGCTCCCGGCCTCAGCTTCAGAGCCCCTGCAGGTGGTCTGGGCTCAAAGTACTCCTTGCCAAAATGCTCGCTGCAGAGGTGGGAGTTGGGCGTGGCGACCCACTGGGCGCGGGTGCGCTGAACCTGCTTCTCCCATTTGCGAAACTCCTCAGGGTCCTTGGGGAATTTAAACAATGTCACACCATCTTCTGTGGTTTTGCCACATCCATAGGCCACACAGTGGTAGGGCATCCTGTCTTCCACTCAGCAAAGGGGCTGTCAATGAAAACAGGAGTTCAAAGCAGGACATACAGCTGATGCATCCTTTCCTCTCGAGTGTAGGATGCTGTCCTATGAGGTCTGCAGAGAAAATGAGGATGATTGATTAATGCATGTTTTTTTGCTTCTATAGCAGAGAGTGGACTATAACATTAACTTTAAGTCCAGGGCAGCTGGTCAGTCAAGGCAGGCAGAGCTGAATGATGGAGCATACAATACACTGATTCATGATGCAGTATTTCTAAGTATTAAATGCTGCAATGCATTTAAATGACGTATTGTAATGTCATTTCTAATTGAGTGAAATCAGCATTGAATGATGCCTCTCCCTCTTTGAACACTGTATTCACACAAACCATGATGGCCTCTTGAAAATGTCTTGAGCATTGTTTGAAAGCACCTCTAAAACGAAACGTTTGGTAGTTTGGACTGAAGTGATTAGTCAAGAAACCTTTAACTTGAAATTATGAATAATTTCAGACCTAAGCACAGTCTGTGTTCACACAAAATGCACGATGATCAATTTTACTTATACATTTGAGAAACGATGCAGCATGTTTGGTAAATAATAGAGCACAAAATAACCAGGGCTCCTATGTGCAATAAAGAACATTTTTTTAAATGACCGTTAAAATTAGATCATTTCTGGAGCTAACATATTAACGCCAAGCATGTGAAAACGTAAACAAAAGTGAGTAAACGACATGCTATTGTACATGCGACCTAATAACCAGCTGTACTAACCTTACGTTTGTCCCGTTATGAGGTGCGTGTGGCTTGTTCTCACATTAGATGGCCACATGCAGAAGCCAATAACATCTAGGTACTGATTTGAATATTTCGTACAGCTACCAAACTAGTTGGATGTAGCTGTTAAGCTAAGTCTCTATAGCTCCCAGCACTGTGCTGTACTGTGGTCGCCCACATTTGACGTCATTGAATTTGGGTAGAGAATTATGGGAGATGGTGTCCGAGACGAAAGAACGGTGTTTTAGCAAACAAAAACGAGTCACATTGATCATTGTGAATGAATGTATGTATAGACATATAAATGAGGTGGTAAGGTGTGACTATAATGGTGGTTGTCTGTCTCTGTGTCTGTTTTTTGTCACTGTCACGTTTGTTAGGCTATAGTTGACCAGTTTTTGGAATTTCCTTTGGCTTGGATGTGGCCCAAATGAACAGCAAAGATGTGGCCCATATACGGAAGTGAACCTAACGGCTCTTATGGCTGACAACCCAAAATCCAGAGTTTACCCAGAACCTGAACTCATTTACACCAAAACCTTTGAGCTGGCCCACTTTTGTAACTCACTGTGGCCCTTTTGTGGCCCACATGTGGTTGACAGAATGAAACCAGTACGTGACTCAATATTTTACCTAATCTACACCACACCTTCCATCTGACACATATTAAAGGACAATTCCAGGCAAATTCAACCTGGGGCTATAGTTTCCCAATATTGTAGGTCTAAAGGAATGAATCTGAAGATTTTTATTGCTCCTGTTATGCAGTAGTTCTGTCTGTCCCCACATCGCCACAGCAGCGTACAATGGGAGAGGACGGACCTTAGGCTGTTTAGGCTATTTACATCCCACAAAACCACATTTTTTTTCACAGGCAACATCAGATGGCCATTCAAACATACACGAGGGGTTTGTTTACTTCAAGAAAGCAGACGTGTTTGTAAACAGAGCTGTAATACTAAGTCTCGCACAATCCCTCTAAGGCTTTTATGATTGTTATGATTACTCTCTGTGATGTAGGTGACCACGTGACCTCTCCCAGTTACAAGTCAGGACAGTGATTGTGTCCAAATGCAATCAGCGTCCTTACGTTAAACATTTGTGGTGGCTTTTTTACATTTCCGATGGCTATTCAGCTCCTCGCATCGGGCTCTGCAGCCAGCAGAGCCCTGCCCAGTGGGTGACCACAGCTGTATCCCAATTCAGCGGCTGCAGCCTTCAGAGGCGGCATTTGGAGGCCGATTGTGTCACAGCGTCGCGACGAGGCCTGTCCCAATTCGCAGGCTCCTCTGAATGTGGCTGACAAATCTGGCCTTCCTTTGCCGGTTCTAGGAAGACACACCGCGCCTATCCTTTGTGGCCTCCTGTATCCCAAGATTCTGATGATGCTTCTATGGGGAGAGGAGCTTCTTTCATTGAAAATGGAGCAGATCTGGAGGATGCCACCCTGTTTCAGCTGAGGTGTTTTCATGGTTGCTGTGCTGTTGGTGCAAAGATGAAGGCTTGGAAGTGGAGATGTACTATCAGTCCTTTCTGTCGTCAGTCATCATGGGAAATATCAACTCTCTGCCCAACAAGAGTAATGAAGAGCTGGAGATATTGGTGAAGACTTTAGAAAGTAGATGTTTTTTTAATTAATAACAATACTTGTACATCCCACCCAATGGCTACTGCTGGAGTTCCATCTGAAGTTCCCCATGAAGTTGTTGCTAGGATACGGACTAAACATCCTGAGACTTCAATCGTGTTTCCCTGATGGATTCACTGAGGGATGTGGTGGAGAGATGCACTGAAGATGGTGGAGGCCATTCTGGACGGCTCGGATCATCCACTTCATGGCCTAGGAAAGCAGCGGTGGTGGACGGCTCCTCTCTTTTTGCTGCAGGACGGAGAAATATTGAAGGTCCTTAGTACCTTTAGCCATCGGGCTTTTTTGATTCTTCTGCAAATGGTGATGAGCTTCCCCTTTGGGGATTTATAAAATAATTTGTGTCATATTTGTATTGTATTTCAAATGCCACCTCCAAAGGATGCAGCCAGTGAATTGGGACACAGCTTCTGTCTGTCTTTGGTTGTCTTAGCAACCACTCATTTAATTCACAACATTCAAAGGTCAAAGGTCAAGGTCATCAGTGAGTCTCAGAATGTTGCTTTGACAACGGATGATGTCATCAGGTTCTTTAGGTCAAGGTCACCAGCGTAAGACTGTTGTTTTGACAACAGATGATGTCACAGCTTCTTGAGGTCAGCAGATGATGTCATCAGCTTCTTGAGGTCAGCAGATGATGTCATCAGGTTCCTTTGAAGTTGGACTATATTTGCCTGTTTATAGGGAGCTACATTCAGAACAAATCATCCAGCTTGTGTTTTCAAGTCCGTGAGTAAAGAACGAGAAAAGTTCCTGTCAAACAACTTTGTTCAGAAGAAATCACTCAGCCTGTTTTATCAAGTCTGTGAGTTAAAGACAAGAAAAGTTCCTGTCAAAGGACTTTGTTTTGTGTTTCCCTGGACTTCAAGAGGTCAACAAGAAGATTATCCAGCAACATGAATTCAAGAATGAGTCAGTACTGCGTACTGCCACCAATCTTCCCAGAGGAGAAAAACCTTGTTGGAAACCTGAAGTCAACACCACCAAAACGACCAAGACACTCTATGGCCATGACTGACGAGAAAGAGACTGTTCAGATCAACACCATTACTGATCTGACAGCAAGAAGACGTCAAATGAAGAAGGAGGGAGAGACGCTGCGACAGAAAGTGCAGTGTCAAAACTTCCAAAGACAGCTCAGGGAGAGGTTCAACGAAGAAGAGCAGCTGATCCAAGAGGAACGAGTGCGATATCTGCGCCTCAGAGAAATCGCAGAGAAGACCCGAATGGAGCTGAGGTACATCGGCATTCCTGAAAAATACCTGAGGGACCCTATGCCCTATCCAAAGCCCCGCCCAGAGTTGTTCCAGAACCTCTCACCTGAGTTTGAGCTGAAGCTGCCCCCCCTCCCCTCCATCAGCAGATCATCTACAGCCAGCTCCTGCACACGTCGGCCTCCCTCTGCTAAGACACACCAGTCCTACACCATCCTTCCACCCATCTCAAGTGCTTCCACACTGAGGTCCAGACGCCAGTAATCTGGTCCTATTTTGGGTTTTCCCCGGGGTCTCCGGTTTTCCCACAACTATTTTAACAAAAAAAAACTAAAAACCA
>OMNW01025030.1:0-18645 GCA_900303245.1 Selene dorsalis
AGCAGAACAGAGGAATTGAGATTGAAGTGTATTGAAGGAAAGAGCAGAAAGAAAAAGAAGGCAAATTAAATTAAAAACAAATTGTGGGGGAGAAGGAAGGAAAGATGAATAAAAAAAAAACAAGAGTCGGGAAAACTAAGAGTAAGGGAAGGGAGAAGGGATGGAGACAAGCTGCTGTCATCCATGCAGGGAGTTAAAAGAGGTGAGATTAAAACCACAGGGGGAAAAGGATCTGTTGTCATGGGAAACAGGCTACCATCCATATTTAACCTGCTGCTGTGTTAATTGCCGTGACATCCTAACACACAGTTTTAGTTTAAGTTATTCAGGCTGCATCACAGATGTTGTTATTTTGTCTGTTACTGCACAACCACAGCAGCATCACAACATGAAGGGTCCTCTAAACCAGTAGTCACAGTAAACACGGCCAAAAATAAAAAAATAAAACTATAATAAATCAACCTTGAAGAAGTTGATCTCTCAACTTCAATTCAACTAAAAGTTCTTTAGTGGCAAACATTAAAAGAACTTCTCACATTTTGATCTTGTCAAAATGTCTTTTTAAACACGGTCTTATCTCTTGTGTGAGCAGCCTTGAGGCAAACGGAGCAGGTTGAAGCAACACTCATTCTGAACAATTGTGAGACACGGTGGATAAGAGGCTGCTCACGATGTGCCCAGACACCTTTGATCAAAACAAAGCCTCTAAACCATGATTAGGCAAATAAATCAATGTTTGATCGATCCACACGAGCAAAGAAAATGTTCTGAACAATCTGTGGTACACACAAAATGACAAATAGACAGACAGAGATGCAGATAAGAAATGTATTAGGTCTCAAGTACAGAATGACCAGAGAAGTTCATTTCAGGGAAAAGATACAAGCTGCTGTAACAGCGGGGTAGAGGGTGAATGAAAAACTCCTTTGAAACTTCTCATTGTACGTCTGAAGTGCTGGCTCAGTTGTCTGAGAGGACGTTTGAATGTGGAACAAGGAAACAAATTTGTGCTGAAGAGAAGACGAGATCTTACAGAGACGTGTCCTCTGAAGGGAATCAAACTGTGCTGATGTGGAGAAAACTGAGAGCCATTAGCACCACTTCTTCTTCTTCTCCTAACAAGCTAATTATTCCCCATTGTATGACAAATACATCATGTAGACATGAAAGGTTAAAGATATGTTTGTGAATCAGCTACTTTAAAGGGGAACTATGCACGCCCGGCCCTTTTTTTGCTGTTTTGGTTGCTTTTCTCCTCTGTGGAGCTCCCCTTACAGTTAACAAGAGATAACCCATTACCGGGTGTGTTTGTGTCATAGTGCCATAGAGACCCCAGGTGGGAGGCAGTCTCCCCGTAACAAGTCATTTAACCATCACAATTACTCTGAAGCTGTTTAATTAAGGTAAAAAAAATCTTGCATAGTTCCTCTTTAATGACTGTGAAAGATGCACATAGTTGTAATGGTGTAATCTCCTGCATCATCACACTGTTTCTCAAGAAAGGTCCTGATAGAAACATCAGGCCCAACCAAGGTCGATCATTTTAATATATCTGCAGTGGAGGGGCCATGAATGCAATATCTATGTATATATATATACCCTGAAGCTCTGATGAATATATAGTGTGAGCCCCTCTGTAGCCCTTCAGGTCCGAGACCTTGACTCTTTTCTACAGCCCCAGTGACAGTGATCAGACATAAAGAGGCTGGAGCAGTGGTTACTGGACTGTACACAGAAAGCACACACCACAGCTGCAGTGTACTGTCAGCTTAAGATGTTAGAAAAACAAAAGATCAGCTACATCTATCATTTTTTTTTTTTCAACATTATGCATCTAAACTTGAAGTGAAATAATATTCTTGCTGTTAGCCTTCAACATCGAGCTCACATAAAATATCAAAGGGAGTTTTTCTGCTGCATTGATTTGATTATTTGAGGCACCAGCTATTGGTCTAAGCAGGTATCACGGCTCATGGTTAGAAGAAAGCTCCACCACATGTATTTGCTATAAATGCATCATGGTGAATCATTTCGTTTAAAGCAGCTGCATTCACAAACCTCACACGCACATCCACACACACACGTACCACGCACGTATGCATACACGTACACACGCACACACACTCACACACTGCTGGCAATCAATCTAAATGAGTTATTGAGATTCATGACTTCCCAGCTGCATTACCTGCCCCAATGCAAATGTGGCAAGGGTCTTCCTTACACACACACCTACGTGCACACACACGCATACACAAATAAGTGAGAGAGCGAGTCGGAGAGGCTCGGGGGGGGAAACAGGAAACATAGGCACCGTTACCTACATCATCTGAATTTCTCATTTCCCTCTTCCCCATTAAAGCCTATTTGGATAATAATTTTGCTAAAAAATAATTTACTGACCTAATAAACCCACCTGTACAGATGGAACATATGAGTCATATAACCATTACTGCGCTTGTTAATTTCAGCCAGAGCTCATTGGAGTTTCTGTGCCCCAAAACATTCCCATTCACCAAGCGTATTTTAATTGAATAAAGCGTCTCTGGATGAGTCACTGCCTCACCGCTGTCACCGCATCTGGAAAGTATAGGACCCTGCAACAATGTCTTTACAAGAGTATGGCTTTGAGTTAAAGTAGCCTTCATTTCAATCGCATTATGCTCCGCAATTCATACGAGTGAAAAGCTCAAGTGGTGCCATTAAAAGCCTCCTTTTACATGTTCTTCATTGTGAGTTTAATGACGAATAGTCAGGGCTGAAAAACTGCAGCATGCAGAGAGCACACTCCTTCAAACTTTCTCTTTCTTGTCTAAGATGGTCACATTGTCTGGTCTGTCCAAAAAGGAAGCAAAAAGGCTGCAGTATTACAAAGGTATGAAACGTGCTTGTTCTGGTGTGGATGGTGCACATCATCATATAGTTTCTCCTGACGTTAACAGCTTTTAAAAGTTGCACAGATTTTTCAGTTGCGTCCCTCGGCTGTGATGCAGGAAAGGTGTGGGTGGACGGGCGTTTTAAGAAGTTGTAAGATCAGCTGGCAGGAGCTTCTTTAGAGGCACGCTGCAGCCCTGAGGCTTCACCCACACTGAGACTTGCGACAGCCGTCTCTTGGTATGTTTACACCCGGCACAGACACTCACACTGACTTCCTGACTGAGTCTCATCAGCCTCAACTACCAGTGGTGAAAGCAACATAGCGATAGCTTAGCAAGTGAAAACTGGAAGCTGATTCAGTGAACTGACATTTAGATAAAGGATCACCTTGAACACTGTTTTGCTTACAACTCCTAAAGTCTCATTTTCAACACTTATTCCAGTTTCAGCACTAAATTCTTACTATTAAATAAACAATTTGACATTTTATTAAAGGTAGGGGAGGAGATCTTTTTCTAGAGCATTTATTACCGAATTACTTGAAATCCTCTTCACATCCCGATTGATTAAATGCTTTTCCACAAAGACGTAAAATGTCAGTCACCTGTGGAACGGTCAATCCTGTAAAAACCAAAAAAAAAAAAAGATCCAATCATTTTGAACGCCACAAACGAATTCATTGGATCGTGATGCATCTATCAAACTGCCATCTGCCCCTCCCTCCCCCCTCTGCCAGAGCTTATGCTAGCCTGATAAGTTCAAGGAGACAGTTGCAGCGACGTCATGGCAGAAAAGAACAAGCGTTGCGTGGCTTCAGAGAGACGTCTGGAAGAAGGGGCTTGGACTTTTTTTTTTGTTTGTGTACAGTATTTTCAAAATGTAACCTTTAAAATGATCAGTTTATTCAAGAGAATTAGTTACTTAGAAACTAGGGGACAACACAACAACAACTGAAAGTTAACTAAACTAAATCAGCACCTCTACAGCTAACCAATTAAAATGTTATATGTTGTTTTTGTTACCTAATATACAAAGTGTGGATGTGTTTTTACAGGGGGTTGTTTCTGAGGAGCACTCAGAGAGCAGTACACTGAGACTCACACCAATCCCTCCATTTAACTCCTGACAAAGTAAATGGGCTCCAACTATTCTTCAAGCCTTCAATTTCCTCTTCACATTCTCCTTTCATCCGTCTTGCAATGCAATAGTCAAACCTCAAAAGCAAAAAAAAACTCATTATCTTCCTCCAATGCATTACATTCACCATTAAAATGTGTTTCACCAGAAGCATTCTTTCCCTTTGTCATCAGCAACTCATCTCATAACTTTCAGACCTATAAGCTGCTAAACGTTTCTCAAACTCCTCTTCACTTTTTCTGCTTACCTGCTCTTTCTGCTAAAAGAGAAAAGAGAGAAAAGCAATCCCCGTGTTCCTCAGTGTGTATTGAGCGAATGGATTGTTCAATAGTAAAGTAATGAAAAGCGTGATCCATCTTCAAGTGTCTGCTAATATTTTGGAGATCAATAAACATTCTGCTGCTGATGAATAGTGAATCCATTCATCAGCACCATAATGTGAATCTGGAGTTGAATACATTCACACTTTTGTTTCTGTACTTTGTAGGCCTGTAGAGAAAGATAAATCCCACACTCAAACCTGTCATATGTATTAGTCATGCTTAATGACTCATATTGTTAATATAACTGAACACATATGGGTCATATTTAAACCAGAAGACATTAATGGAGCTGCTGTTTGGTGACTCAAAATGTTTTTTTCTCTGGATAAAGCTCTATAGTGATTTCCTCACGGATTTAAACAGACCCAGAGCAGCAGTGGAGTTTCATAAAATGTTCAAATATCTTGAATTATTAAAGATCAGTGGGAGAATTTGGGCTGCGATGGAGCTAGATGTGAGAACCCCTTCCAACATCTATCAGGTGTGTGTGTGTGTCTGTGCCGGTCGTTCTTGTCTGTGTGTTTCGTATGAATGCGCGGAGATTATAATAGCATGAAATTAATCATTCATAACCACGCAGCAGGAACATAAATGCAGAACACTTATTGATGGCTAACACAGTGTACCAGTCAATTACCTGGAGACAGATGGTTAAGACAATCATGAGTCAAACACAGAGGCAGGTCTAAGAGCTGACGAATAAACACAGAGAAAAAACAACTGCCTTCAGACTAATATGAATAAATAAATATCAAATAGGCTCTATAACACCTCAGCTGATGATGTGTGTAATGATGCAGTCCCTACTTCAAATCAATCTGAACACTTGCAGCTTTTCTAACTATCAAATGAAGCTGTACCTTTGCAGTGTAAACCTGCGTAGGTGGTGTGTTTGTGCGTAGAACACAGTGGTCCAGCAGTTGAGAAAAAGTTGAGCCAAAGGAAATTTCTGTTTTGACAGGATAATAATACAAAGAAAATATTACATGGAATATTACATAATACATGGAGCAAACAGATACTGTATTGTTTTGCTGGGCACCTTTTAAAAGTGTCGAAAACATTTTTCTGGAGGCTGCATGCAGAGCAGCACATCACTGTGTTTGTCTGCTGCCTCAACTGACTGGATCTACTGCGGGCATCATACTGACCACGTCTGGTTACCTCACATCAAATAACTATCCCTTTAAAGCTGAACTAGTATCTTTATATCAATAATGGATCAAGTCTGTGCCTAGAAGTGATTTAAAAAGTCTCCACCTGAATTCTGCAGTTTTAGCAACTTTCACATCACTGCTTTGGTTTCATGGCCACAGTCTTGATTCACTTTCACCAATTCATAGTTTTTGGGTTTCTGCACCATTGTAAGACCTTGATGGTCTCTAGGATGGTTGTTTCATCATCTGCCCAAACCCACGAGGATCCGCAGCACACAGACTCCTGAGCGGATGACTGTGTGCAACCCACTATTTGACACCCACTGGGCTGTTTGCACACATCAGGAGAAAATGATGCTCATTTTCTGCACCACAAGTATTACTGTATTCCCCAAGGTAGCTTTTTTTTTTGGAATTGAGTTTCCAGTCCCCATGCAGTGGATTGTGGTTTGTATTGCACTGTAGCTGTAGGTGTCCATCCGGGAGTAGTATCAAGGCATAATGGCCACAGTGTACATGATGGTTGAAAAAAACGAATTGTGGCCTTAAACCGACTATAACTAGACAACTAGTTGTATGTAAATGCGTTAGTCCGACTAATACCGGATTCTCCAAAACCAACTAAAACACCCAGATAATGCAATTGGAAACCGTTTTTCTTGCATGTATACACTTTAATCTGACTGAAACTGGACAATGCATGTGGGCATGTTTCACAGTAACAGTAGGGGCTGGCCTGAACCCTGCCAAAAACAAACAAACAAAAAAAAAACCACATATCGCCACCTATGTTGAGGAGGTGAACATCATCAATTATTCGATTTTCCCTGTTTCATGTAAACTAGAACAAGGACCAAATTCTGACAAGACACTTAACTTGAGCTATGAGCATGGCTCGACTTAGCTGTGCATGTAAACGTACTGACTGACTGTCTATAGCTGTGAACTGAGATGATACAACCATTCTGGATCCAGGCCGGTTACGGCCTAAATTCAAGCAGCAAACTAGACGGCATATAATAGCCATCTTTAAATCTATAATACAAAAAGAAAACAACATTAAGTAGCTAAAAGATCATATACACAGCAGAAGGCAGGGGTAATGATATGACATCATATGTTTCACTGCCAGAGCTTTTATCTGGCATGTGTCTGGTGTAGCTAGTGCTGGCAATTCAAACAATACAGCTACAATGTTACGCTTATTTCTTGTATTCTGGTAGTATACAGTAATTCATTTAGTTTGAGAAGTGGCAGAGATTGTGGGCTGGGGCTGAACGGGCAGGATGTATTTTATTCTGTGCAAACTGAACTGTGAGCTAGTGTTTCTGAAGAGTGTATTTGCACAACAGTGTGGGTGGCTGACTTCCAGGCTGCTGAACGCTCTGAGCACCCATATTCCTCCGGCTGAGATTAAACATGTAGCAAAACTCT
This sequence comes from Selene dorsalis, assembly GCA_900303245.1. Classification (NCBI taxonomy): domain Eukaryota; kingdom Metazoa; phylum Chordata; class Actinopteri; order Carangiformes; family Carangidae; genus Selene; species Selene dorsalis. The sequence continues at coordinate 6,929 of OMNW01025030.1, forward strand.
GACTTGTATTGACTTTTCCTTTCATTTTTATTGCTTTGCTAATTTTTTACAAATCCACTCCATATCTCTTTGTTACAGAAGTGTCATCTATGGTTGCTGTGTATGAAGTGATCTACTGCTTGAGGCTGCCTGCATCACTCATACCTTGCCTTTGTTATTTTAAGGTTACACCTGAGTCTGCTCGGTGTTGCTTGAAACAAGAATTGTTATGAACAGGCCTTTCACAGAAATCAATGTGTTCAATATGGTGCACTATGAAGTTTCTCATGAAAAATGGCAATATAATGGCTGAGAGAACTGCCCTGCAATATTGCCACAATATTGCTTCTCCATCATAATTGCTGCCCCAACACCTTCATTTTCCACTCCACTTTCTCTTTGTCTTCGACCTCTCCTCCTATACCTCCCCCACCTCCTCTGCACCTTTCAGGCTCAAAAGGTGGTAATCATAGCTCATTGACTTGAGGGTGACAACACATCATCATCATCTTGAGTTTGTTTCAAAAGATCAGGGTTCTTTTCATAACGCCCACTTCATCACTGATACAATGCACTGTATACACATTATATTGTGTAAACCTGTGGGTGTCATAGGCTTAACCACCCTTTTGTGCCTCTGATTGGATAATGCTCCTCACCTTCACTGGTTGGTTTAAATGAAAGGTTTTTTGAGGCTATCAGGGTAAGTCAAACAGAGGCAGAGCAGGTTGTGCCTCCCCTGCCTAGGTTGCCTAATCTTTGCTTCCCCAAAGTTGGTTTGTGAACATGTATTGAGAATTGTCTGATCCAGTTTTGAGCTACAGAGTAATTGTGATGGTTGGATAAATGACTTGTAACATGTTACAGGGAGAATGGAGGCTCTCTACCTTCCACCTAGCGTCTCTTGGCACAAAGATGTGAAAATAAATAAATCTCTAAATGATCACATGTAGTTTACAAGCTCTGCTGCAAAACACATGATTTCAATTCTGTCTATACATTTAATCAATACCTATATCAGGTGTATTATTCTGAATATTTGTATAAAAAAATAAACTAATCTGATTGAAACTCCATTATTTCTTCATGTTGAATGTATCTCATATTCATGTCTAGGCCTGTGTAGAACCTTGCCTTCACTACCTGCTGCAAATCAATTGTACATTTTACAAAAGAAGTGACTGGCCCATAGACTAGACTATACCGAGACCAACCAACTGCCCTCCCTCCACCATCTCCACATCTCCACAACGCTCATTAATCAACGAGCTAGTTAAAGCTGCTGAGATGAATCTCACTGAAACTGATTGACTATTAAACAGCAATAACCACAGACATCATCACTCAGGTGTCTGCCAGAGATAAGACAGACGCCATGCCGCGTACTTAAACATAGTGGTGATCTTAAGCAGCTGGAGCCGTGGTCAAACACACGGTAGCAGGATGAACAAAGTGGACTCAAAGCACACAGCTACTTTATTTAATCTGGCTCCAGTTGTGCGTCAGCCACAGACTGAGTCACACAATGCCTTTGGTACACTAAATCTAGCTTTATTAAGTATCAGGTCTCTGGCTGCCCTGTCAATATTAATTACTCTTTTTATTATTCTATTTTTTATTTTATTATTAAGAAAAATTGATTTTATGTTTTTATCTGAAACTTTAATTGAAAACAACCAGCACTTTCAGTTGAGATGAACGTCAATACAATAAACAGCTAAAACCCCCCAAACACAGTGTTACTAATTACTTCAGTGCTTAACTGTCTGAAGTGTGTAATGATTACTGTGATTAATTTTGTTGTTATATTGGAGTAATTAAAATTTTCATATTGATAATCTGTTCTTTCTATCTTTCCCAGAATGCAACAGACAGCACTCTACACATTTCTGAGGTTGTGGTGATGATGCACGTCAAAATGACCATCTCTGCTGACAGCTGTAAAGGTAGTAATCACAAAGCTCATAGCTCCATATCAACAAAAACACCTGCACATTATTCACCTGGACTTTCACACCCACACCACTCAACCTTCACTTCCTGTCAATGACGTTGTAGACGGTCTCAGCTCTAAAGTTATGAATATTATTGATACTATTATCTCCATGGAGACCAAAGTTGTCTTTGTAAGAAGACAAACAAAAATGGCAGACTGACCTAATACCAGTCCATCCTGAACTGTGCTATATTTGTTCAAGTATTAATTACAAGATCCAAATGATTTTGAGTCAGATGGTGATTATATATCTGAGTGAACACAGATCACTCTTGGACTTCTTCCTCAAGGGTCCATTCTCAGGCCTCTTTTCTTCTCTTCTCTCGTACCATGATTGTGCTGATGATGCACAGGTCTATGTAACATGACAGTGCACAATAAGTGCATTGAACAAATCAATGGGTGGATGTGTCACAATTTTCTGCAACTGTAAAACATGAAATAATTGTTGCTGACATTTCAACACGTAAAGATAAATATAAAATCAGCCTTCTTCAGTCTCAATAGCATAGAATTTTTTACTTATCAAATACACATGGCTCAGCGAGCTGTTTAATATGACCAGGCAGCGAGGTAGAGAATATTTATCCTGTGTTTGGTCCGGTGAGCGGTCACACTGTATACGAACCGCACCGGCGTTTACTTGCAAGCGAACCAAGACCCATGTTTTCAGGCAGACCAGGGTTCGCTTGTTTGGTCCCCTCCAGAGTTGGGATGAGCTTTCGCACCTGCCCAAGTGAAGCGGACTATCCCAGGAAACAAAGCCTGGTCCGTTTAAAGTGGACCAACCAGCTCTGGTGTGAAAGTGACCTAGTAGAAGACTGACTGGACTTTAACAGGAAGTGATGGTAACCACTTTTAATTCAATTATAATCCCTCCGTCATTATCAGCTCTCAGACCACTGGACCTTTTGCACCTTTGGAAATTCATGATGCGTTAAGTGTGTGTGAGAGAGGGAGGATGGGAGGGTTACACACACTATAATCACCGTTACATCGGAGGTGAGAGAAAGAGGGGAAGTGTGAGGTGTTGTTTCCATGGTAACCGACGTGTCACCAAAGGGGCACGGTGCGCCTTTATTTTTCCAGGTGGGAACACACACGCTACGAGGCTTCATCTAAACATCTTCATCTATGAAAAGGGTCATGATCAGAGCCGCTGAAGTTAGAAGTTAGAGGGGACAAGGGCCAGGGGCCAGGGGCCAATCACAGAAGGATTTCAAACCAAAGGACCAGGTCTCTTAGAGGAAAAGGTTAATTATGGGGATTGTGGAACGAGCCAGGTTTCTGTGAGAAACCTCGACTGCAGTGTAGCAGCACAACTCAAACAAGAGCTCTAAAGGGCAACAAAGACAAGTTGATGGAGGGCCTGCTATTTGTTAAGCTGTATCACCTACGCTATTATTGCCTGCACATTACCTCAACACAAGCTGTTTTTCACAGCACAAGTTTTGGAGGTGATACATTTCACCAAGTAAAGTAAAATTAACCCACATGTCAAAAAACTAATTGGGGAAAGTATGTGAAGGTATGCTGAAGCAGTAGATGTCTGTGCTTTAACCACCTCCCATTTTCTATGGGAATTTTTTCACAGTTTATTTGTATTCCACAGAGAAAAGTAACAGCTCTCTGGTCCCCATCGAGTCACACGTTTTGATATATAAGCAAAAACACCAGCTTCTTAAGTGTGAGAACTTTACAACTGCATCTGTCTGCATTTTCTACTAATATTTTAATTTAATAATACTGCTGTTGTCAGATTTACAATTTGGCTCTCCTTGTGCAATCAGGCTTTTCAAGTTTTCCAACAAAAAGAACTAAGCAAAAAGTGTGATTGTTTGTGACAATAAAGAGAGCTTTCAAACATCTGACAGAAGCATCAAAGCCGTCAAAAGAATCATAGTATCTAGACAGGACTTGGAAAGAGGATGCAGAGATCTGAGAGTTGAAGTAGCAGGGTTTATGCCCAGGCAGCCATATGCCCAAGTAATCATGTGATCACACGTGGTCACACAAGATGAAGCAAATCTGGGGGGAGATACTTGCATCTCAGACTGCGGACTGCAGCTATATCCAAACAGATGCTCATACAATCATTTGGCCAATTAACTCACTTCTATATTTCATTACATTTACAACGCATATGGTTTGTGACTGGTACACTTACTGTATAACAATATGACAATCCAAAGATGTAAAGCTAAATTCAACACAATATGTTGTGATGGATTCAACTGTCTCTTCAGCATCATGATAAGCCCTCAACAGCATGCACATACACTCCTCCTTAGGAATTGCTATTAGGAAACAGGCACAGAATCCTTAAAAGGAATAAAAAGAAAAAATGTTAGCATCACTTACAACTAATGTCACTTCACACACTGTAATATCCCTGACTTTGATGTTTTCATTAAGGAAATTAAAGAAAGGGATTTTCTTTTTTTTTTTTCTCTACTCCACTGCTCCGACCTTAGTCTCCTCATCTATAAAACCCTCTCAGCTGGATCGATCAGGTGTGTGTTTGATGTCATCTGACAACAAGTGAGTCAATCAAGTGACTCAGATAAAAAGTTTATACCCATAAGCTGGTCTCTAGGTCTTATGTTGGCCCTAAATAAAGAGCATGTAAATTGCAAAGACACTAGAGTAACAGCAGTCATGAAACGATGTGGCACAGATGGTGGTCACACATTTAAAATATTCTTCACTTGGATGAAGTGGATTAAGTCGTGAGACCTTGAGGCCTCACAAAAGAAAACACCAACAATGAGGGTTTCTTGTTTGTTTGTTCCTGACAGAGATGAGTGTTTGAAAAAGCAAAAACAAAAGAGCCGCAGTGAATTTGGAAGAGACCATGAGAGGAGACACAAGCAGCATTGTTTTTAGTTCTGTTGAGAGGTGGAACCAAGTTAAAAAAGGTCAAACAGTCCTGAGCCATGTACCGTCTGCCCTTTCTGTCTATTTCCTTGCAAAGTTAGACATGTGAAAAGTTTAACAAACCTCCTAAGACCAGAAAAACTCTGACAAAAGAGAGGTGACTGGAGAAAGTTGGTGGTGAATACAGCAGGTTGGTGGTCTTGCTGCATTTCTAAAAACAGCTGGCTGAAAACAGCTGAAATTCATTTGTTGTCATTCAGGATTGTTGACAGTTGGATGACAACGTTGAATCTGCTACAACTGTTATGTGTTCACACTGTGAGCAACTTGAAGTAGTCATGCCACACATGCTGCACGAGGCTCTGGTTGCATTTACGCCTTCAAAGTAAATGTTGAAACGGAGATAAAAGAAAAATCTCTGACTTGCTGTCCTCAGCTCCAGGATACATGAATTAATGTAAACAAGCTGCTTCACAATATAAAGGAAGCCTTTCTTCTCTACTTCAAAAGACACACTCTCAGCCACCTCCAGTGGTTGTCTTTACTATTCCATATGGTATAGATGAAATATTTTGGTACCAACATTGATTTCCTTTAGTGGGAATGTTGACATCATATATGATATCGTTGCAAAGCCAAACATTTCTGCCTTGATATGACATTATTTCAAAACAGGCTGATTTGTTGAAGTGTTCAGATCAATAAAAAGCAGCCGTCATTACACAACTCATTTCGTAAGTTTCCAATCAAGGGCATACCTCCAATTTAATCCTCCAGCTCCACCATCATCATCATCATCATCGTCGTCATCACCATCGTCATCATTGTCCTCACCAAATGAAACATGTGCTGTAAACATCCCCCTATCTGTGGGTAAATGGTGGCTTATGGTGTCATCTGCTGGAAATGTTGATTGGTCTTTTTCCTGTCTCCTCTCCTCTCCTCTCCTCTCCTCTCCTCTCCTCTCCTCTCCTGCCCATTTGTCCTCCTGACGGTTAATTACCCTCCTATATCGTCTCTTTTTCTCTCCATTACCCTCAAAGCTCTTCTCATTGCATTCAGGCGGCTGAAACAAAACAATAAGCTCTGAAGAGAAAGCTATAAAACAAAAAAAGCATGATCATTTTCATTTTCACACATGGAGGTAATGGCCAATTAAGCCTTTGTTGAGAAGCAGTTATTGAGAAATTGGAATACTGTGAATCAGAAAAACATATTCCACGTCAAGAGCTCGTAGCCCTTCCAGTATTTGTGGACATGTGGTTGTTGATGCTTTTTGTTTGTGCTTTCATGGACAGAGAGATCCTCACAGTTTTTGTATCAAGTGACAACTTTGTAAGAAATTACTACCTTCATCTCTTTCGAAAACAAGAACTGAACGTTGTGACAAAAGCCAAATTCAGCTTAAACATTTTTGGATTTATCCTTCTAGCCCAGGCCTACTATGGCTTCCACTGAGTAAATAACTGTCTGAGGTCCACTCTTTCTCTGTTTACCTTCTTTGCCTCCTCTGACATCAGGACTATACCATTCCCTAGAGAAAGCTACTGACAGATTAAAAAAACAACAACACAGCCATCTTCCTGTTTTGGTTGTGTAATGGCTGTATAAGGATCCATTCTGACTGCACATGGTGCTATTTATGCAATCAAAGTCAAAGTTGAAAAAAGTAGTCTCTTGTCATTTGAAATAACCTGTAATCCCACAGTATATTGACCAATAAAATGCTCCGTATACTTGGAAGTGATGCAGGAGTAGATCTCTACTGTCTCTGCTAAGATATTTATTCATGCGTGCTAAAGTTTGTAGCCTAAACGGAGCTCAATTACAGATCAGTTCAATCACATGAATCCATTCCTTATACTTTTGTTTCAAAGACCCGCAAATATTTCCTACAGTACAATACAATACAAGGACGGAGATATAGAAGATCCTTTGTACCTTCAACCATCAGGCTTTTTAATTCTTCTGCGAATGATGATGAGCTGCCAGACAAATGAATTTCCCTTTGGGGATTAATAAAGTAATTTGTATCGTATTGTATGTTGATTTTTATCGTCTGGGTTGTGCTTGTTGTGCTGTGATGCTGCTTCTCTTGTTGTATGTTGGTTACATTATTGTTATTCTAAAAGCTAATTTAACATCGGGCTGAGGGACAGCACTTTGGCACATTTACAGTAATTCTTACCAATGTCCATTGTCCCTGTAAATAAACAGATAAAAATATACCAATAGATAAGACAATACCTCTGATGGCGGGGTTCCAGACAGAAACATGGTGGACGCAATGAGTGACTCAGAGGCTGAGACGGCTTTTGGGACTGAATTTAAATTCACATCAGTGCAGTGATTATGACACCATATGCTCTCTGTGTGTAAATGTGCATAATGTCTCTCTTATGTAGGTTTAATTGTGCTTCACTTCTTCATTTCACTTGATCCATCTCACAGACATGTACACGCACACGCACAAATAGCTGGCATATGAAGAGAATGATAAAATGTGAATAAATACTAGTGTATGCAGAGAGAATGCTTTCTTAGATAGGTTTGAACAAGGACTGAAGGGAGATTAGAGGTTGGGTAAAGATTTGCACGCTCAGGGGAGTGCATTACACAGACACACACAGACTCATCTACACATACACACAGGGAATACAGAAAGGTCCACATGCTAATGAAACAGCAATATCAGCTGATAAAGCAGGTTTATTCTGACAATCTCCTTCAATACATCTGCTCACACTGGCAAAGGCTCATATCAAAAAGCAGCATCCATGTGGTCTGGGAAAGGTCAGCTCACACAATAAGTGACCGTGAAGAAGAAAATTTCTATTTGCTCGGCCACAGTAACCTCTTCATTTTTCTGTTCGGTTTCCTTTCTATCAGACGTCTGTACTTATAGAGCTTATTCACCGTGTTGAGAGCTGAATTGATGTGATGCTGACCGCAGCCATGTCATTGTGTAACTCAAATTGAAAAATCTTCACTTCAATGTAGTAGCCTGTGTTATTTTTCGTGCGGCTGACACAAGCGGTCCAGTTCAGGGACAGCTCTACAATCTGTTGCTCCTAACACCTGCTGATGTGCAGGGAAATGTTCACTGTCGTACAGGAAGCGATGTGATTTACATTTCTGGCTGTGATGGGTGATTTCCTGAGTCATCTTTGAACAGATGGGTAAAACAACCCCACCCACAGAGACTCCAACCACAGTAGTCACAGTACAGCTCACACTGTTTGATTGACGGGTCACCACCGTCACTCCAGGAGTCAAGGAGATGTTACAGAGTGACTGGGAGTCTTACTGTTACTGCTTCAGTAGGAAAGACTCCCATCACTCAGCAGGAGGAGAGCAGGGGCTGTCTAATCAGCCTCACTGAGAAATCAAAGTGACTGAAAAGGAGGCTCCTGCCTTCAAGGCCAAGGGTCGTGTTTCTGTCAGCTGTGAAGTGTTAATAATGATCCTGAGCCCAGGAATTAGCCTGTCCTTTTCAAACATATTTCAGCTCACACATTAACTCCCACATCCTTGGCTGTGGAGGAGGTCACCTATTGTGGCAGTCCTTATGAAAGCCAGGGGAATGAGCCATCTCTAACCTGCAGCACCGAGGATTACCTGACAGTTGGATTATAGACCACAGCAGATTTTAATTCATGTCATACACACAGGCATCCACAGGACAAATAAAATCCAGCACCAGGTATACAGTGCTTTATCAGATCTGTGTCATGTGACTCCTGATGCCATCCCAACATTTTGGGTGGTTTGGGTGCTTCACCTTAAAAACTTTCCTGTGAGGTCATTGTGATTTTGAAGCTGTCACAGGAAAAGCACCTGACCTCAGTTTTGACCTTTGGTGACAAATTCGACATCATCCTGGACAGAGGATCAGCAGGATCTGAGGCAGGATCTGTGGCAGCTTCTCAAGGATTGTTTGCTGAATTAATATACTGCACATGGTGTAAACACTGATTAAATCTCACTACACTGATGTCCCACTGAGAAAACACAACGGCTGCAGACAGCTGTGTAGACACAGATATTAAAGATTTTAACAGAAAGCTTTTTTTTCCCCCGCTCTCGACCACTCCTTCCGTCTCTGTCCACTCACCTCCTCCGCTGTCCTTCTCCTCCTCCTCGATGCTGTTCTTGATGCTGTCGTACTCCTCGTCGATGTTCTGGTTGCCTCGGATCTGGCTGAGCACGCGGCGGGCCTTCTGGGTCAGCCCACGCTGGATTAACCAGCGAGGGCTCTCCGGCAGGAACAGGAATCCCATGAACTGGAGCATGGCTGGGAGCACGGATAGACCCAACATGTACCTGAAGCAGTGGAGAGAGGGTTAGAAAAGGGAGAGAGGATGTGTTGGGAATCAAATGATCATGACAGAAACCACACTACCTAAACAGGTGTGTTTTTTGGCTAATTGCTAATTTTGTAAGATGTAGTGTTCCATGCAAATCTGAATTTGGTGCTGAAAAGTGATCCACAAAGGTCGCCTCATGTTTTCTACTTCTTTGTTAAGATAGTCGCCAGCACACATCAGACAGTATAGTTCATTAAAATTAAAGAGAGGGGAAAATGTCACTTGGCTGATTCTGCTTAAAGTAAACTTAACACTTAGCATTTCATTTCAACTCTGAATTTAGCAGGTTGAGGATTATACCAAGTGGATTTAAGTGCAAATCAGTCCACCGGTTACTACAGGTGTAAACATTCACCTTGATGATTGATCCATTGGGCTACAGTGAGAATAAGACCATAAGCGTATATATTAAAAACACCATCACTGACCCGGTGCCTAACGTTTCTGGCAGCACCCTGAAACTATAGCTTTACCCAAACAAGACCACTGATCTACAGGGCTATTATGTTGAGAGGAAAATTGCCTCTCTGTATCCACTCATACACACGAGCAGGGTTCAGCTCATTTGGTAAAAAGGGTCATATGAAAGTTTAAAAAATTATGTGGTGGGAAGGCAAAGAATATGAAGGTACCAGAGAGGAGAGCGAGGGAGAAAAAGACTGTAATAATGGTAAATTATAAGAGCTCTATCTCTAGGAGAAGAAATGGAGTAGAAAAGGAGAAGCAGGTTGTGATTTTATACAAACTCCAGTTTATCATACATTTCAATAATCCAAAAAAATGGGAAAAATATAATCTTACTGCCATGAACCGACATTTAAGGACAGTTTTCTGTTGCACAGGCAAAGATGTCAATCGCTATATACTCTCAACTCAATAAGCGTCTCCAAAAAGCCATTATCATGCATGGATCACCCCAGTCTGGGGCTTTCTGAACGATTTCCACTGTCTCCATCAGAAGTGCAGTTGAAGCAAAGCCTTGCAAAAAGGACGATTCTTATCTACAGCATCTTGCAGCTCGATAATCAAACACCCAAATTTCCACGTGATGGCAGGAAAGGACGCAAACAGAAACAGAGGGGAGCAGAAGAGGAAGCAGATGGTTGACAACAGAGGAAGAAGCATACTGTATCTTTGAAATGTATAGTACAGCGGCTCTCAGCAAATGTTAGGTGGTGACCCATGCATGTGTTGACATTTGAAGTGAGGGTTTGAGCCACAGTGACTTTTTTCGGCATTTGATATGATAAGAACCCTAAGAAAAGACACTAATATCTTATCTACCCATAAGACGAGCATATAGGGAGGTGGGATTCCTTTTACCCTTTGAGAAAGTACTTAAGGTAATACCAACATAAGAGGAACACATGTAGCTGAAAATATGAAATGCAACGTTGAAGGTACTTTCAGATTTTATAGCTTTTTTCGTTTGGTGCATCTACGCATTTGTGAAATGTGTCTGACCTCCACCCGTCGTGCTGCAGGTAGCTGAAGGCGCCGTCGATGAGGCTGGCGGTGAACTGTCCACCGGTGATGAAGAGGGTGTTGACGGTCACCAGCTGCCCCCTGAGGTGGGGCGGAGAGGCCTCAGCAATGTACACAGGCACCGTCATAGAGGCAATACCTGCATGGCGGGTGAGAGAGGGAGGGACAAAGGTCAAAGAGTGACGGTGCAGTTGCAAAGTTTAGTTCAAGAGGAAACATAGTTACATGAAAGGAAGTTTGCATTTTTCATAACCTGCACCACCAAGCTAAACCATGACCAAGTCACACAATATACTAATAAACTCTCCTTGAAGCTGCTCCAATCAATATTATTGATCTTTAAGGATTGATCAGACACTGTATAATGTGAGGCGGGTCACTTGTATTGAAAAGCCCACAAAGAATTAACAACTCTGCTGTTCTTCTTAGCTCTATGAGGCATTTCAGTGTCTTTCAGCTTGCTGTGTTGGCTTGGTCTAAACACTCTCATCGCCAGTGTTCTCCACTCCATATTAGTGACCAGCTGCTTTAGCATCTGAAGAGCCAAATATTTTACTTATTTACTATATTTTAAAAGTGAATAATGGACTCACATTCATCAGATGGTGAAAAATATGGCGATTTGTTAGCACGGTCAACAATTTTACAAGGTAATAATACAGTATATCATTAGTAGGCTGTATTATAGCTTTTTAATGACACTTTCCATTTGATGTCATAAAACTTACCACATGAAAATACAATGTCACTGTCATAATTTTGTTCTTCAATGTTATCAGTCTTCTTATATATGTTCTATGTTTTCTACAAAGTGATGTTTAACTTTAAATCCTGTTTAACATCATTTCGTCATCATCATTATTACTGATAAGTCTTTTGTCAGTATCACAGCTACTTGTTTTGAAACTACTTTGATTTTTGACCCTGACATGAACAGCAGTCACATCATGTGAATGTAAACACAACACACACAGAAATACTTAAGTCCATTAGTAATGGTCTGTGTGCCATTT
>OMNW01025031.1:0-18331 GCA_900303245.1 Selene dorsalis
TGGAATCCGAACCGGGACCGGAACCCGAACCCGAACCGGGACCGGAACCGGAACCGAAACCGGGATCGGAACCCGAACCGGGACCGGAACCCGAACCAGGCCCGGGATCGGGACCGGAATCCGAACCGGGATCGGGACCGGAACCCGAACCGGGACCGAAACCGGAACCGGGATCGGGACCCGGATCGGGATCTGAAACTCGGAGAAATGCATAAAAACTGCCTCTAGAAGCCATTACAATGAAAATATGGTGAGGACCGGCCTAAATGTCCTCACTTTACAAAATGGTCCTCACTCCAAAGGTTTAAAATTCACACTTATCCTCACAATGATAGGAGTACAAACACGCGCGCGCGCGCACACACACACGCAAATACAATCCAGCTACAAGCGGGCTAGCATAGCCGCGATAAACTCCATACTATCCATGGTAATGCTGGAGGTTGGTCAGGCCTGCTTAGCGTTAGCAACACGATTATAATACCGCGATCACCGAGCTAGCTAATGTTACAATGGCTTTTGTCGCAGTCAGTAAGTAACACAGACATGTAAACATGGATCTAAGCGTGAAGGTACTCACATGGAGAAGAAAAGCCTGTTCTGAAGCAGCTGATATGGCTCTGCGTCTCGGTGGAGGTACACCGGCCTTGGTTCCGTGGTCGGATCGGGAAAATACATTCAGCCATTTGGACCGCGATTACAGGAATAACTGGTACAAAAAAACAACAATCTTGTGGGTGTTTTGGTGGGCCACCGGGCGACTGTGGTTTGAGCCGATGTCCGGTCTACTCCTGCTCTGGTTTTAGCTTCTTTGTTGTTGTTGCTTTATTAAGACAAAAAAAGTTGTTTTGATGTAGTGCAGGGACGTCTTGAAAATGGCGCGCGCTCACCTGGGCACTGCCACTTTGTGTTTGCTCAGTGCTAACTGCACTGTGCCCTCTAGTGTGTGGGCGGTCACTGTGTCTGTGAAGGTATGGAGGGTCAGTGCACTCACATGCACTAATATGCATGTGCATGCACTAACTAATAACATGTGCATGCACTAACTAACCAAAAAATGCAGGATATAAATATTTTTGTATTGTTTAGATAAGCCCTGGAGAGTCTCACGGTGCAAATGTGTTTTTCCTTCTCAACTGTGCAAACCCTCATCTCACTGACTTTTTTTCTCCTCTTCCTGTAGAACCCAGAATCTCTGGATTCATCCATCCAGAGCGCCCTTTCCACTCTCTTCCCACCTTTCGAGGCCACAGCACCCATAGTCCTCAGCCAACTGTTTCGCACCATTGAGGAGCGTTACCACGGTGATGCATTGCAGTGCCTGCTGGATTTCCTCATCCCCTCCAAACACCTGTTGGAGAGTGTCCAACAGGCAGCATGTGTGAGTATCATACTTATACTTTTGTTCCTCCTCTGTATTTGCACACATCTTTTAAAGTTACATAAGATGTACCAATACATCAACACTTTCCTTATATCAGAGCCACAATTTAATACAGTTATGTATTCAGACTTGACAGAAAAGCCTCTGCTCTTGGAGCGGGAGTCTTAGACACTTTAAAGTAGAATGAAAAATAGGAGGTGGTTGGAGTAGAAATAGACCTATTATTTTTATATGACATGTTGGAGAGATTTGGATTAGACCGTGTAGTTTTTCAAACTGTGAGGGATACTTTCCTGGGGTTTAAAGATGTGGAGCAAGGACACTGTCTGAGATGAGAAGCTGCATTTTTTTATATCAAAATCAAAGCTGTGTCAACCTTAAAAATCAGTCACATCTTGGCACACAGGCACGAAGCACATTATGATTCAGTGTTAGATACACATTTCAAATATTACTGTATCTAATAATGTCCCATCAACATCTTTTTTTACTCCATAACACTGACACTTTCTATGCCGTTTGACATCCTGCACAGTTTTTTGGTGATGGTGGGGAGTTGCACTGTCTATGCATTTCATAAATAAGGTTTATATAAACCCATGTTGAATTTATAAACCACAGATTAGCTAGTGTACACTGTTAGAGCAGTATTTGTACACATAGTATATACAAATACAGAACTGTGTGTGAGATAACTCGGATATTGATATCTTACATCTCTTTGAAAATGATAAATATTTCATATTATACTCATAATAAATTCAATTTAAAAGTATATTCTGCCAAACAATTCACTGCAGATGGTTAAGATGAGAAGGCAGGAAAACTACATAAAAAATAGGGGTTGAAATACATCAATGCAACTCTGAGAAAACTGAATTATGTAGAGCAAATGAAAACAATATGTACTCTGAAGATGCTCAATTTTGATTTTTTTTCCAGGCTGGATACTCTGATGTGGTTTTCCGCTGCGAGGGCTGGCCTCTGTGTCTCCACGACAAGACTGTCATCCAGTTAGCGCCCGTAAACCCTTTGCTTCTGCGTCCTGGAGACTTCTATCTACAGGTCGAACCGTTCGGGGACCAAGCGGCTCGTATTGTCCTCAAAAGTCTTCTGGAACAAGGATGTCGAGAAGTGGAGGAAACCCCAGTGCCCGAGACTTCGTACCCCTGCATCTTCACTGAAGAATGGCTGCAGGACATCAATGAAGGACGCCATGGAACTCCTCTGTCACGCTGCTTGCTTTGCACTGATCAAGGAGTGATCAAGTTGCCCTGGGCCAAAATAGCAATCCCAGAATTTCTGGACAAACCTAAGATCATGCCCAGTTATCAGGAATCTCCTCCTGAGCCAAAGCAGATCTCAGTTCCCTCCCATTACAACTCCTCCACCCTCCCGATGGAAGCTGCGATTTTTTCTCCAAAAGACAGGATGTCTGCATCTTTGAGACCCGCTGACGGTTCTTCCAAACTTGTCAAAGTAGAACATGACAGAAGAACACCAAAATCATGCCCCAAACCTTTAATCAAACCTGTGGGTTGGGTTTCTCCTAACACCTGGGACAGTCGCAACTATCGAGAGATTGAGGGCGATTATGTCGACCTGGTGGATGTCGCCAAAGGGAAAGACTTTGTAGATAAACAGAGAGACAGCCGCCAAAGTCCTGCCAATTCAGCTTTGTGCAAACCTATCACTCCACCCACACCTGCACCACATAATATTCCCTGCGGGCGCACAGAGGAGCCCTGTACACCATGCAGCCAGAGAAAGCTGGGGCAGGAGCTCACCGATCACGACTTGAAGTGTCGGTACAGAGACTCTTACCTGGCAGCACTGAGAAACCCAGTCCCTTTTGAGAGGGGGAGTGTAGACCTCCTCTCTGCTCTGGAGGAGGTTGGCCTATGTGAAGAGGGGGAGTTAAGATCCAAGGGTATGTTTGAAGCTCCAAGAGATGAACTTGGAAGGGTTTGCAACCACTCTAAAGAGGCTGTGATACGTCATGATCTCTGCCAACATAAACACTGCTGTGAACCAACACCAGAAAACTTTGTCTCCCTCCTTAAAGACCATCCTGCGAATTCAGAATCTGAAAACCTTATGAAGGACTCACCCACAGTCTTGAAATCATTCCCTGGTTTGAGCCACAGTCAGAGAGTTCCCACTAAACTTATCTCCCACCCATCGGGACATAATGCAGGCTTGCATCCAGCATCAGACATGTGTCTTGGTGATGTTGTCATGAAACCACAGCACAAGGCGGAGATCATAAAACCATCGGGGAAACACAAAGTTAAGATGAGGTCACTGTCCACTGTGTCAGAGACACCCAAGGGGAGTCCACTTCTCTATAAACTTAACAACAGGAGCCACAGTGATATTTGCCCTGAAACGATCTCCAGTGTAATCCAGTGCAAAAAAGGGGAACTGTTGGATCAGGTGACTCTGAAGCTGGAAAGAGTGCCCGGAAAGAGTCCGAAAAAAGGCAAGTGGAGTTAGAAAATTAAGACAAAACTGTCATACTTGAATGGAGAATGAATTTCCTTTTAACCCCCACCCATACACACACACAGTTTGGACATTGTTGTTATTGCACACAAAGCCATTTATTATAATCTGTTGCTCAATGCTCGAAGGGCGTCTGAACATTCGCTCCAAACAGACTTGATTGAAACTCAGCTTTGACCTTGCATGCTCAAGGGAACGTGCTTCACTGAAGGTCACAGTTCATAAAGGCTCTTTAGAAATAGGGTTCAAAGGTCACAAGTCAGGCTCTAATATGATCTTCCTCCAAGGATTCTCCCACTGCTGTCTGGGTTCTTTGGCGACACGGCTCTACTCACGTCATCCCCATTACTGAGGGAGTGAACGGAAATAGCAGGCTGCACCCGGATGAAAGAGAGGGCCTGATACCACTGGGTAAAAAGCAAGAGCAGTGCGTTCTTCTAATGAGGAGAGACAGCATAACATGCAAGAAGGAGGTTTCTGTGTGCCCTGCACCCACTGGCATGCACCATCCTGCCCTCAGAGGGGCATGATGAGATCTTGACTGGAGACATGCTTGTCATGGGCTATTAAAGCAGCACAGGGAAAGAGAGTACACAGGCGAGGCTTTGTTGGCTCCAAAGAGAGTTCAGTTGGGATGTCTGAAATCAAAGCCAGGCTTAGTAGCCACTGCAGGGTTTTGTTACGAATCGCTATGTCCAATGTTTACATTCTGTCTGCATACAGCTGTCCAGCGGTGCAGGGTAGGTCCATGTTGACGGAGAAATATGAAGAGTTATGGCTGAAGAAATGAATTATTACAGCCACATATGAAAGGGCAAATGTCACTGGATAAGTTTGGATGTTAACATGGTCATATAATTCCCTCAAATACTCTGATGTATGTGACTTAATCACGTGGTGACATACAGAATATGCACAGACACGGACTTATTTTTCCCTCGCTTGTCAGTAAACATGTGTATTTGTATCTACTGACAGATGCGCATTCAAGCAGGTGTGAAGCTTCCTCCACCACGGATGGAGCGGACTCCAGATTCCACAACTCAAAGACAGAAAGGCCGTCATCTCTGCAAGTCCAGACTCCAGCTGACGCACCTCAGGCTCCACAAACAGAAGAATCCGTTTTCAGAGGTGTCAGTGGTCTACTTGAACTGGGCATTATTTGTTTGCCAGGTACTTTTCACTATCGTTGAGTTGATACAGACCTCTGTATCTCCAAATCTCACATTTAAGTCGCGGCATGGATGTGTTGAAATGTGATGATAATGGTGAAATCACAAGCAGACACTACACCTCATGATACCTCAACAACAAACAGCAAATGATATGATCAATGATATGGATGTTCAAAATGCTTGTAGTATTCATCAAGGAAATCTAATCCTTTTTTGTTCCACATCACTAACGTGCTCGCTGCCCTGCTTGTCCTCAGGCAGCAGGGACAGGACAGGCAGAGCAGTTGTGGAGGTTCATGGTGACAGAAAGGAGTGGACATCCCCCCTTGTGTCTGCTCAGAGTGTGTGCGAATTGCTGCTCTACTTACACTCCATACCAAGGTACTGGAAACAATACTCTATGTTTCTGTGTATTAATAGTCCTTTTCAGGACGGAGGCATGAACCCATGCTTATTGTGGGATGGTGATCCCCTCACTGACTGGGCAGAGATGTATTATTTTTGGCTTTAGTGGGGAGCTCAGTGTGGTGGTGTGTAATAACAGGTCCTACCACTAGATGTCAGCAGAGTGTTATTGAAATTATAGACTGTATAAGAAACATTGAAACATATTTTCTGATTTTCAATATGATGATGATGCTACCACATCACACTCATCACAGAGATTCCTGATCCCCTGAATACTTTCACAGAAAAAAATGCAGATACACAACTCAATGCAAAATTCTGCCTCATCAACTTGTATCTTTCGACCAGCTTGACCTGTGCTGAACCTTTGCCAAAACTGTTTGAGCGTCACCCTCAGAGGTCTACTAGTGAGCACTTTAACAGTGTTATTTGTTTACACTGGGTTTCTGGGTGCCTTTGAACTTCCAAGAAAAGCCTTTCTACCACATAGCCTGGCCTTCCCCTGTCCCCAGTAAAGAGCCCTACTCCAACAGTCTTTAGCCAGGCTGGCTGCCAACTGTCTGGTATGCAGCGCCTTGCTAGAATTAGCAGCCCTGTCTCATGTGGGCTCCCACAACAGTAACCCAAGAAGAGGGCATTAAGAGGGCGTGTTTGTGCGAGTGTGTTAAAAATGTGGAATAGGATATGTGAAGAGGCGTGTGCATGTTTGTGTGGATGTCAGAAGGTGAAAAAAGATACATACCGAATTTGACAAGTGGAAGAATTGAAGCATGAAAGCATTTGAATGATGTAGTTATCACATCAAGACCACTGTGATCAAATGAACGTGTCCTCATCCACCCTGACATTTTCGTAGGAAAGATGTTCGAGAGCTGGGAATGACTTTAGTCATCAATGCCAGAAAAAAGCCTCCTCCGCTTCACCTCTACAAAGCTCTGCTGATGGCCCAGGTTGGAACAAGACAGCTGCCTACACATGCCAGAACACAAACACATGCCATCATAAAATGCTGCTTGAGTGAACATGTGACAGCCTTACCTGATTTTTATTGTGTTCAATTTATTGACCCCCCGCTCACCCCTCCTGCAGGAGCAAGCTCTTCATGCTGTCCACAGTACTGTGATGCTGCTGGACAAAGACACCTCTCCACGCCCTGAGAAACAGCCCGGGCTGCAGGTCAGGATTAAAATCAACTTTTATTTTGTGAGTGCTAATTTTCCTTTCTTCCTCACTAAGCCTCTGTCTTTGTATCGTTTCCAGATGGACATGCTGACTTCCATGAAAGCCCTAAACAAGACAGTTGAAGCTTCCCAGCTGACGTCTGACCTGGGCGGGAGTTTTACTTACAGCCATACAGACTGGCTGCAGTTCCACCAGGTACTGAATATTCACCATGTGTCAGTCATCAAGGAAACATGGAAACATGCAGTTTTCTGTACATTCAGCAGAGTTTTTCCTAAACCTTATCAACACCTTGGATGTCAAAACATTGTGCAAATGTTATTTTTACTGCCCCATCAGATATGTAGTTTGTTAATGTATTCAAACTTTCTGTTTAGACACACTTAAGCCAAACATAATTTATAGCTGCTGCTGTTTTTTTTTCTAATGCCACGTGTAGCTTTAGCCTTTGAGGGGAGGAAGGGCATGGTCAAGAGTGGAAATCAGGGTCATTAAACTGCAAGTCAGAGCTGAGCAGCTGAAGTTTGTTTTTGTTGCCTCTAAGTGGTCGTTATGTAATCACATAATGCATTTCTGCAACACTAAATTGTGTTTTCTGATTATTTTCTCATGCGTTTTTTGTTAGTTAAATGTACATCTCGGGGGCTCCTAATAAATCTATGAGGGAAGAGCTCTTCTTTGGTTTAACTACCTTGTAGGAGTCTCAGTGTAGAGGGTCTCAATCCAAAATGGCCAGAGAGTAAAAACCACTGATGCATAAGATGGAAACACTCCTCAGGAACAGCTTTATGCAGTAGCTGTTTCGCACACGAAGCAGAAAGAGGAACAAGTTTTTATTAACACAGGATGTTAAAGTAGTGGTTTGATCCAAGAAACTAATGAAACATTGTTCAGTATCTCTGAGGTCTTTTTTTTCTGCCACAGTTAGCTGCACTGATGGCAGTCTCCTGTAATAAGCACACCTCAGTACATTTGTACAGGCCTCAGGATGGTACTACTGTCCGTTGTACTCTCTGTAGCTGATGGCAGGTTTGTAGCTGCTGCCTGCAACAAGTTTACACTAACTTCTGAACGTAATTCATTTCAGAGACTGGTTTCCTTCATGACCGACCTGCAAGGGGCCGACTGCTTGCTGCAGAAGGCCATCAGAAAAGTGGACGGCAACAAAAAGATGGACACTGCCCAGGTACAATGCGCACCGTCGTAGTATGATATGATTCATTTTTTTGGATGGGTGCATAAATGACTGTGCTTGTGCCTCAGGAGGTGCAGCGGTGCATTCAGGAACAGAGGGCTTCAATGAAGGAGGTGCTGGAGGACACTCGACTGGTCGGCCTGCAGAGAGAGGGAGGGGCTGTACTGGCCAGGATGAGGAGAGAGGAGTTCAGATTTCCACAGTCTGAAGACTACAGGTACAGAGATAATATTAAACTCCATCTATGATCTGAGTCTCATACCATTCAGTATAGTATAAACTGAGAAACAAACACAACATCACATTTAATCTTCATCCTCTGTAGCACATAAATACTCCACCAGAGGCCGCCAACATGCATAGATCACAACAATGTTGCTTAAAAAAACACATCTCCTACATTGTCTATACTTTTTACCATTTTGAGGTACTTGTACTTAATTTTAGTATTCCTACGATATGGAGTATTTTACTCTATTACTGTTACTACATGTATAATCACTACTTTCATGATGAATCAAATATTCTGCATAACCACATAGCTGCTCCCGGTTTAGATAAGACCTTTAGACAGAGGTGAACTGGATGGAGCTATGATGGGAATAACACTGAATATCAACAAATATAAAGTAAGTAAGTGCTAATGTAAATCACCTAGGTTGTCCTGTTCTAACAGATATAATAACACGTGTGAGGGAGTTATACTTTAAATCAGGCCCATTTGTCACGCACTCAGGCCTGACATGAGGTCTAATAAAAAAAATTTAAAAAGTCAAAACACCTGTGTGTGCGCACCGTAGGTTGCAGAGTCATTACATTTCACCAGTGCAATCAGTGTATTTTGTTATGGTCATATGTTTAGATTGGAATATGGATTTTAATATTGAATCAAGTGTTAATTTGCATCATACACTGTAACAGCAGCATATCATTTATGCTAGATCTATTTGTAGTTACAGTTTTATCACAGCAGCAGGCTTGTGAAGGGCAATTGAGGATTAATATGCACTCCATTCAGCAGCCTTAATTAACTTAAACTTCATATTCCCCCTGCAGAGATGCACTGGAGTCAGTAACAAGCCTGTATAACCAGGTGGAGGAGAAGCTCCACATGCTGGTGATGAGGTCGAATGAGTCACTGCAGCACCTGGAGTTCCTCTTCAGGCTCAGAGAGATGGAGGCCAAGATCAGCATGGTACTATCAGAACCTCTATTAAGTCAATTAGTGTTTTAAATGCACTGAAGCACCTGAATGTCATTAATATGGTGAGAGGGGGATATGAAAGTTGGTCGTTTTTTGTCCAGATTTTCATTAGTGTTGTTGTATAATTTGTTATAATTTGTATACATTGTATAATTTTTCATTGCATCTTGCAGGTTGGGACTTGGTTCAGTTCAGAAGAGGAACAGAGACTGACAGACTCTTACACAACAGATAATACCCTGGTGTGCACTGAAGAGGCTTTGCAGCACTTTGAACGGTGTCTCGTTCAGTGCAAGGTATTTTTCCAATATATCAAAGGGATGTAAAAATGTTTCCGTTGGCTTTTGGAAAACAGAAATTTTTTGGGGGCATTTTTTGGCTTTTATTTTGGCAGTTTTTCTGTTATTTTCCCAAAGATGAAAGTATTTAAACGACAGCACTGATAAGAATAAATAAAAGATTAAGAAGTCGCAGACAAAGAGGTCTTGACTTGACATCTCATGGTTTTCCTCAGGAGAAACAACAACATGCTTTGAACCTGGTCACGGAGGCCGAGGGACTCGTTGGCACCAGTGACTCCACTCCTGCAACAGATATTTTACGTACTCTGATCGGCACTTTCAAATCCAATATGGATGACTTTATGTTGCGGGCAGAAAAGAGGTCCAAAGAACTGGACACACTGGTGCATGTGTACCGCTTCTGCCATGAGGTTTGTGTGTGGTTCTTTTATTTCACTGTGTTTTTTCACCCCATTTGACACTTGTGATTTAAGTCTCCTCTGTTTTTCATCTTCACTTGTCCACTGTCTACATATTTCAAACTGATTTGTGTTAACTTTTAAATCTAAAATGCTGAATTCAATCATTCAATTTTCTTGTTGACTCCCGCTCTCTCTCTGTCTTTTTCTCTAGGCGTCTGCCGTGGCCAAGGAATGCAGTCACTTTTTGGAGCAGGTAGAGCAGGGGTGTTACTCAGCTCAAACCCTAAGCACACTCCAGATGTATGAAGAGAGATTAGGTGGCGAATTTTCCACCCCGCACTTCCAGGCTCTGAAAGTTAAGGCCTGTGCTGCGGGATCAGGGGTCTCTGGGGTTATGAAGGTGTGGAATGCAACTTGGGTTCAGTGCCAAGAAGTAAGGCAGCATCTTGAGAAGATGCAGAAGAAGAAAGAAGTATATAAGAACCAGATCCAGCAAGCCACAGCTGCAAACTCTCAAGGGGAAGGTGGAGGAATGAAGAAGAAGGAGCAAGGGAGTGAGGTGGGGGAGGATGAATCCTCCCTGACACAGCTGCCAACCCCTCCTAAAGAGGTGGTCAATAGCTCAGAAAGCATTACTGCTGCATGCTCCAACCACAACTTAAAACCTGACTTGAAAGGAGAACAGGGATTACATGATGCAGCAGCTGAAAATGAGAAAACCACTCCTGTTTTTTCACCAAATATTGATTGTAATCCAAAAACCAAATGGAGGCTAAGAGAGCACCATAGCGAGGCAGATCTGAGGGGCACAGACTCTGCTGGAGCGGGCGCTGAATTTCCATTGCACAAAGCACTGAGTCGGTCCCTGAGCGAGGGATCGTGTGTTAACTCTCATTTGTCGAACATCTCTGGCTTTTCACCGTTGAACATAAGACACAAACATTGTCAGAGCTGGATGCAGCCACTGGGACAAAATCTAAAGCCTGTCCAAAATTTGCCCATTTCCCATAACGAGAGTTTACGCCCAGGAAACATGAGCTGCAAGTCAAGAGGAGACGGTAATGAAGAGGAGGGAGAAGGATGCACAGTCTCCACCAAACATTTAAGGACCCCAGGGACATTACTCACACCAGCAGAAAACAACAGCAGCAATGTATTGTAAGTAATGCATACCTCCCTCCCACCCACAGCTGTTACCTAGAGTTCAGCAAGCTTACAAATAACATCCACACATTCGTGAATAGCACAGCTGTTCACCGGTTAAAAATAATCTTATATAATATAAATTCTCTAGACAAGTAACATAAAACTGAGTGTGATCCCCCCAAGATCACCTGGATTTACTTCTGAGCTTTAGCAAAAATGACTAATTTTACATTTTTCATTTCCTACATGTGGAACAGGAAACTGCGGAGGATAATGGAGGAGCTGCTGTCCACGGAGAGGGAGTATGTGAAGGCTCTGGGTTATGTTCGAGAACACTACTTCCCCGAGCTGGAGAGGGCCGACGTCCCTCAGGACCTCAGGGGACAAAGGGGGAGCATCTTCGGCAACCTGGAAAAACTCCACGACTTCCACCGGCACCATTTCCTGAATGAGCTGGAGAGCTGCGTGAATGAACCGTTCAGAGTGGGACGCTGCTTCCTACGACATGTAGGTGCCACATGTGAGAGAGAGTGGGAGTGTTCACTGTGGAAGTGTGATGCATATTGTTTAGGAAAAAAAAAATCACATTCTGAATTTGATCATTGTTTTTGCAGTCTTAATGGGAACATATTGAAAACACTCACAGTGTGTGTTTGTTATTTCACTGCCACAACCACAGGCAGATGTGAGTCTGTGTCCATAGTTTCCTATTTTGAACCAATAATTCTGAATAATCGATAATAATAGCTGCTCCAGATGTGTCCTGACGGTGAACCGGTGCCATGTCTGTAGCTTCCAGGAACCTTTTGCTCCACCAGCTGAAATGTTGATCTCATTAACACGTTCTGTGGAAGTGGAAGTGGTGGTGGTGGGGGTGGTGGGGCATGTGTTCGCTTGCACCATCCTCCTGCGGTGAACTACGCCCCACATTTCACAGTCACACAGACATGCACTTTTGGTGGTGGTGATAATGGTGAATAACACAGGTATTTAATGTGTTTGTGTTTTAGAGGGAGAGCTTTGGTTTGTACGCCCTTTACAGCAAGAACAAACCGCAGTCTGATAGTCTTCTCATCAGTCATGGACAGACTTTCTTTAAGGTGAGACCCACTCAGCCTCCTCTTTTTTTTTGTCTCTGATAAGGCTACATCTGGATTTAGGGGAGAGGGCCTGGTGTGTTTGAACAAGATGAACAAGTCGTGTTAGCTGCTCTGGAAAGCTGCAGTAATGCACAGCTGACATTAAAGCCAAACACTAACATCAGCATCAGAGGCTCACAAACAAACACTCTCATGCAGGTGTTTACCAAGTAATATAGTCAGTGTTCCCCATAGATAAATGTACCAGCATGCCAACGGTTGCAATAAATAATAGCACTAAACACAGGGTTTAGTGTCATTAGTTTTGCAGGGATCTGACCATAAACCAAAGTTTTGGACAATGTCATACACCATCTCAGTCCTGGTTTGATCCATTTAACATCAGTCCTGTCCACCAACACAGTTTTAAGGTTATCCTAACAGCTGTGAGTCCACTGACGGCTCTGCCCTCTTCTCTCTCCTCCACCAGCAAAAGCAGGTGAAGTTGGGCGATAAAATGGACCTGTGGTCGTATCTGCTGAAGCCCGTGCAGCGAATCAGTAAGTACGGCCTTCTGCTGCAGGACATGATGAGAGAGTGCGGCCCGGGACAAACCAGAGAGCTGGCTGAGGTCAAGGCCGCCCTGGAGGTCGTGCACTTCCAACTTCGCCATGGCAACAACCTGCTGGCCATGGATGCAATCCACAGCTGTGATGTAAGTGATGAGAGATTAGACAAGATAATAAAACAGGGAGATTTCATGTCTTACAGAGTGTAGACCGCAAGTGTTCTCTAGATAAGAATGATTTATGACTCTGTTTCATCACTGAGCAACATCGCCGAAAAAATGCAAAAGGGGGAAAGGGAGCCAGGTGCTGTACAGGCAAATGATGCGGAAAGTATCAGTCATATTTGGCTTTTAACAATACTATTGATTCATCCTGATTAATCTGAGGTTGAACAAGTTCAGCAGTGAAAACTGTAGTGTCATCATTTCTAGGCAAGACAAGGCAATTTTATTTGTATAGCCAACAGTTTGTCTCAAAGGGCTTTACATAGCATCATAACAACATCCTCTGCTCTTAGACCCTCACATCGACTGAGGAAAAACTCCCAAGAAAACCCTTTAAACAGGGAAAATTTGGAGAAACCTCAGGGTGAGCAGCAGAGAAGGGATCCCTCACCCAGGACGGGCAGATGTTGTATACAGACAAGAAAACAGTTTACAACACAGAATATGGGAAAGCATGGGAATGGTCAACAAGAGCTGATGAAGGCAGCTTCTGGCGGTTTCTAGAGATTTCAGAAATCACATTAACTATGAAGTGGAAACAGAGGGAGTTCAGTCAGATTTGTAGCATTTTTGTGCATTGATCCACAGATTTTTCTGTTTTTATTTAATTTTCCTCTGTTTTTTAAAGAAATACAAAGACTCTGACTCTCCTTTTGTGTCCTGCAGGTTAATCTGAAGGAGCAGGGGCAGCTGATTCGCCAAGATGAGTTTGTGGTGACGTTCAGAAAGAAGAAATGTTACCGCCACATTTTTCTCTTCCAAGAACTCATCCTCTTTAGCAAGACCCGCAAGACCGATGTAGGAAATGACACATACATCTACAAGCAGTCCTTTAAGGTACACATCGTATATGCACACCCACACATGTGCACACCCAAACACATACATCCTCTTTTACTATATTCATGAACACCCATCATGGATATAAATTGTTAAAAAAGAGAGTTCGATCTCAATGGGTTTCACCTGGATGAATAAAGGTGAAATAAAAAAAATAAAAATAAAATGTATTTCCTAAGACTTTAACCTAACCAGGTTTACCCTCAAACAGCCACTTTGACTGCATACACAGCGAAATACCAGTAAATCCAATACGCAACACTAGATCTCAGCTCTGTTACTACTTCCTCTTTATGACAAGTCGCGCAATGTGTAGTTTATGTTCAGGCCACGGACATGTTGCCACCCCTGCCATGGAATTACTTTCGTCATCACTTACAGAGAAATTAAATTAACCGCAACATGGCAAAACCTCTTAATCACTCACAGGCAGAGGAAGGACATGGACATGGAAATTGACTCAGGGCTTTTAATATCTGACATAATATAATAGTAATAGTAGCATTGCACTAAAGAAAAATGGAAAAGAAGCGTAAAATGTGCTGCTGCAGAAAAGAATTTGTTAATTTTGTGTTACTTTTCTCTATTTTTTAATTTAAGATCACCACTGACTATGTATGAGATGAAGCACTAAGATCATAAACATACTACTACTACTACTACTCCAGATGACTGGTCTGCTCCTCCTCATAAAAAAGTCTTTGCCCAGCACTTCACTCTCCTTTTCCAGCAGTGTATTAGCTCTCGGATACACTTCATAACTCTACACTAGCCCAATTATTTTTAAATATCCCCCAGACAGTATTCCTGGAGTCTTGTCTCTCATGTTTGGCGACATTTGCAAAACTGCTGCTTGCCATATTTGAAACTACTTATGTATAACACAATTACTTTTAACTTTGTCTTTGTTTTTATATTCAGACGTCTGACATAGGCATGACCCAGAACAGCGGAGAAAGTGGCCTGTGTTTCGAGATCTGGTTCAGGAAAAGGAAAACCCAGGACACGTACATACTCCAGGCCGTTAGCCGGGAAGTGAAGGAGGCTTGGACCAAAGACCTGGAGCGGATCCTGTGGGAGCAGGCTGTGCACAACAGAGGTACCAGCGCAGACACGGACACTGACACTAGCACTGCTGTTTCAGATCATTTTTTTCATTTTGAAATGTGTTTATTAAAGAGATGATTTCATGCCACATGTTTGTCAGAGGTCCGTATGCAGGAGAGAGTGTTCATGGGTATCGGGAACAAGCCTTTCATGGATATCCAACCCAGTGAAGCAGCGATCAACGACAGAGCCATCAACTATGCACTCATGGGAAGAGGTGAGCAAATACTTCCTGTAACACAGATTAACTCTGTGAATGTCTCAGACGTCCTCTGATAAAAAGTTATTTTTACCCAGCGTCCGGAGAAAACAAGGTGCTGTCATCCGTGAGGTCATGTGGGCCGCAGGACGGGCTCCCAGGGGGTCGGCCAAAATCTGTCAGCTCTCAAAGCTGCTCCTCTTCCTCCTCCTCCTCAGGGGGAGGCTCCCTGTCCCCTGTGGGATACGGGTGTGGGCCAAAGCAGAGGGTGGTCATGGGCGTGCTAGCAGGATACGTGTCACCCCCTGGAGCGCTGGAGGAAGACGACCTGGACCATGAGAGTGGGAATCAGAACTTATTATGTGAGTGGGGTCACCTGAACAATACACAGCTTTACAGTGGTTACACTGGTGGGTTGGTTGGATGGTTGTAGGTTTATCAGCAGATTTTTCCTCCGTAATTGTCCATCCATCCATCTATTCATCTGTGGTGTTTATAATCAGTCTTCACTGTCTTCCAGTGGACAGCTCTGAGTCATCAGGAGAGAGTATAAGCGGCTTCAGCAGCTGCAGTCACAGCTACCAGGCGGAGGACACCTCCTCCGTCTGCGCCTCGGTCTCCACCGTCAAAGACGCTGCGGCCGCTCACCGAGCCGAAGCCTCTGCAGCTTCCCACAAAACAAACGCTCTGGCAGGATCCCCAGAGAAAACCCAGACACCAGTTGCACCAAAGCCCAAACCCAAACCAAAACCCAAACCACACTTCTTGGCCAAGGATCTCGCCTGTGGCAAGGTGCGGTATAAATCATGTCACGACCAGTAACCGGCTAATCGTCGGTTGTATGGTTTAAAAGCATCAGAAAAATAATTCAGACTGGAAGTGAATTACTCCCAGAATCACTCATCACTCTCAATGAACATGCTTGGTGCATTTCCTCATGTCTGTCATCAGTGAACTTCTGTTAAACTGATAATACTTTTTTATGAATTCCTCAGGTTCAGAGCACAAGTGTTGGAAAATCCACTGAGGTTTGACCTGTGAGAGATGGTGCAAGGTGAGTGTACTACAACAACAGGTATTATGTGTTTACCAATAATAAACCGAGCCACCGGGGAGAAGTTTAAAGATTTCCCTTTTTCTTCTGCAGATCTGAGGCGAACAGAGTCGTCTGTGTGAAAAAAAAGGAAACTATGTAAACAGACGCCTGTTACCACACCACTCTGTAAATGCATCATGTTTAATGTCACCACTGAGAGGAAGGGACAGAAAAAATGTCTATATATGTAAATGTCTTTTCATAGTATATTTTTATTCAGTCCGTTTTCATAGATCATTCGGAGGATGATAGAAGTTACTACAGTCTTTACACGTCATAACCAAATCCTACTCAACACTGCAGTTTGGAAATGTGGCTGATTTCATTTTGATAATAATAATAATAATGATAATAATGATAATAATGATAATAATGTCCTACATTTAATGTACTGGCTTTTGTACAGATTTATCAAACTTAATTACTCATTTTTTCTGGAAAACAAACACATCTACTGTCTCTTTCTTTATGTATTAACAGTTAACTTGTTACTGCTCTGAAGATATTGATCTGTGTAACAGTTTTATGGCTTTCTATTTGAAATACAGAATATTTGCAGTAATGATGTGATGTTTATCTTTATCTGTATTTCTGTTTGCACCACAACGTATATTTTTTTTTACAATAAACTTCACTTACAGATTTAGATTTGTGAATATTTGTCTATATTTTACATCCATGAACTGAAGCTTATGAACAGTATCTTCCATGTTTTTCATCAGAAGTTGTGTTTAACTTTTAGATAGTCACTTGTTCTGACCTTTTTAGAAAACACTCCAACATGAAATGTGCCAAACAGACATTTATAAGATCTAATGTGATCGGTATTTAAAAGGAATATAATTAAAATACTGCAATATTGAAAGAAAAACACTTCCCCTTTCCACCTTTAACTGATTTTATGAAATCTTCTTTGGAACCGACAGACCCAGCTTGTACATGTGAAACTGAGATTTACCGTCAAATTCTCTTTAACTGTGTCACAATAAACAACTTCAATTAGTCACTGGTGTCGAAGCAGCTGCATTTGCAAGAAGCAACATTTTTATTTAAAAATCATGGTCCTGTGTTCATTTTCTTCATTATTATTGTATCTTAAAGAATGTATTTTCAGAGGATTTTACTTTTTTACGTTTTGTTGTTTTTTAAAACTTTTTGGTGCACTGTTTTCTCCCTTTTCTTTTGAATTTTGTTCATTTGCCATCATCATAACTCTCACAGTCGCAGTCTGACTTCACTTTTTTTTTTCTTTTTTTTTTTAAATGACCAAACATTTATTATTTAACCTGGAAGCGAGTGCGGGTTATGGATGCCACAGCCACAGTCACTCTGATGCCAGATCCAAGTCCTTGGCAGAGACACACAGTCGTTTCCACTCTGCGGCTTTGGACACAGCTCTGGCTTTGGTTTCACTTCTGTTAATCACTGAATTCACTTCTCTGACGTAATGCACCAACTCTGCAGCCAGGACTCATGTTTGTGATTAAAACCCAGCCTGCAGAGAGCACTGACTTCTTCGGTGGAAGCGCAGCATCACTGACCTCGTCCTTCACTTGACATACTGTAGGATTAAACACAAAATATTTCTTGACTTAAGCATTTCTCTGGTACATATCTGGTGCATGCTGTGGTTGTAAGTTTTTCCACAGGAGAAGAAAGAAAACGATCTGCTCGGATCGTAAATGTCAGACTGACTAAGAACTGTAAAGAAAACATTTCTCATGAATTCTGTGCATGAGGTCCATTGGTTACCACTATGGAGCATTAACTCAAAACTCCCACAATGTTTTGTTTTTATCATTTATTTTAAAGTTTGTCACTATTAGGATTTAAAAAAAAACAACATCAGCATTAAATCAATCAATACTGTAATTAAATAAAATTAAAGGCTTGACAGTCAACCAATCAATCACATGAGGATAGGATGATCAGTTTATTGTCTTTCTGTGAGTTTTACTCAAGTTTAATAACTCGGAAAAAGTTGTTATTTCACATTGATCCACATAAAGATCAGCCTGAGAGGGAGAGCAGTGTTTAATTCTAATAATCAACAAAACAACACTGTCAGTTTCATTTACTTAAACATTTACTATGTCACGTCTGTGTCGCAGCAAACTCGACCTCACTCGTCGGACGTTCATTCACTTCCTGATTCCAGTGAGTTCTGAGTCAAAGTCAACTTTATTTGTCAATGCAATGTGATTTCACATGATATATAGAAACTGAAATTGTGTTTCTCTCTGGTGTGTCAGAGTAAAGTGGCTGGTGCCAATAGTCTGTGCTTGGAGGGGGTCGTTGGGGAGGGGTCACCGTAA
>OMNW01025032.1:0-19095 GCA_900303245.1 Selene dorsalis
TAACATTCATTCCTTTTGCACACACACACACACACACACACACACACACACACACACACACACACACTATGTGGCGGCACACAGTAGAAGCAGAAGTGGTTCTCTCTGTGTAGCTGTCAAAGCCACCACAGTTTAAGTTTTTGATCTCTTTATTAATGTTAAGTGTGTTTTTGTGTTTGTTGTTGTAATGTGACTATAATATGCACAGGTGATGCTTTGTTGTTGTTTGTCAGTGACAAAGGGTCCGGTGCTGTTAATAGACGGAACGTGTTACATCTGACTGCAAATCAGTTTGATTTATTTATTTATCTTTATTTAAGTCATGTTGTTACAGAGTACAGTCACATATGAGTGTTTATCTGTCAGTGTCTGCAGGAGGAGCCAAATGAAGTGATGGCTCTAGTTGAAAGGAGAGACCTGGCTGCTGAGGGACATTATTCATAAATGTAATGGTCAGCTTCTGAGGTAAAGGCGACCAGGAGTCCCTGGAGTGCCTGATCCATCTCACCATCACCGGCCAACAGCTGTAGGTGGTACGAGGCAGATATACCTGAAATATACCTTGGCAGCACCTGGCAGAAATAATGACCCCCTGATGGAAGAAGGGTGCATGGGGGAGGTCTAGACCCTGGTGCCTTGTGGGATGTCTGGCGTCCTGGTGGCAGGCAGCATGAACTCACTGGGCCTCCAGTCAAAACCTTCAACCCCACCGCTGCTCCTGCTCCTCACCCTCCCCTTCATCTTTAACCCCACACCCCCTTACCACAAAACTGTCCTGTGAGTGTCAAAAACAACTTGTTTTTCTTCATGAAATTAAAATATGTATTAATTATTTTCAGCTATTGCTCTACAATCCTTCACCAATGACACCAGTGTCAGAGGTGTTTTTGTTTAACTCCTGTCTCAGCTTCTCGAGAACATCTTCAGTGATTCTGCTCTGAGTCTTTTATCTCAAGTGATAGTTTGAAATAATTCATGTGAGGTTGTGTTAAGTACTTACAGTATCTAATTCTGCAATTACAACTTAACAACAGAGCAATTTTTTTTTTAATTAGCTTACGGTAATAATACTAATAGTGCATCAGCTGTTTGAGTCAGAATGAGTGAAGCGTGGGTGTGTTTGTTCCAAGGACTATGGTAGTTCGATAGCTGAAAATATGTTAGCTCAAAGGAGAGGGCTGTTTGACAGTAATATAAAGCAGTGCAGAATACTTTTAAAAAGCAGGTTCCTAAGTAAAAACTCTTAATTTGTTTTCTACCACTGAAAACAGAAAACAAATCAATCACAGTCCCTGTCAAAACATTGGTATGGACATGTTCTGACAGCTTTATTTTTGATTTCCACGGTCTGAAAATGTAATTATGGTGGATACAATATTCTCAGACGTTTCCTTTCTGACAAGCACGAGTGAGAAGCATGAAGCCCAGAATGAGAACCTATTTAAAAAGGGGGTTTTTGAGGAAAGGTTTTATGGCCCATATTGAACAATAACGAGCGGCACGGTCATGCAGGCGGACCACAATACATTCACACAAACACACATTTACACACTCTCCTGTGCCTCTTCATCATAGGATGTGACACCTGACGGCCCATTAGTTCCCAAAGTGCTATTCTATTCTATGAATTCTTCTCCTTATAGAATATTTAGACCCTGTGTGTTTCCCCTACACTTGTCAACTTGGGATGCATTATTCATGTTACTGTGCCATTATCTGACGTTGTGTGTGATGTAACGCAGCCATTCCCCAGCCCCACACCCACAAACACATCAAGTGACCTTCTGAACTGTGCACTGCCATCACCCTGCCTGCAGCGTTTCATATAAAATACTGAGGGAGAGGAAATTTGTGCTTTAGAGAGACTTTATTGTGCAATTAAAATGTGTGCTTACTAAAAGCAGAGGCACAGTGGAGATAACAAAAAAAATGGTACATTCAACACCACATGGGTGCATCTATAACTGCGTGCCTGTAATACCTGCTTTTAAGAAAGAGATAGAGAGCGGGAGAGCGAGTTTAACCAGAGTTTAATTATGCAATTAAAAAGGTATGCCTGTGTTTAAGATTAAGAGAGATGTATCCTGACTGTATGCTAGAATTTAAGAGAGATATGACACAAGGGAGAAAACAGAGGGAATTTAAGTTAGCAAGCCTTTCGTTCAATTAAAAGATAAGTCAAAGCCTGCTTTCATCTGACACAGAGCGAGAGAACGATTTGGAGTTTTAGCGTGCCTTTTGTGAATCCATAAGGTACGCCTGTGTTTGAGATAGAGAGAAGAAAAGGAACACAGGAAGTTTTAACGTGCTGGAAAGAGTTAAGCTTACAAAAACCATGTTTAAAATGGGGAGAGAGAAAGACAATGTGAATAAGAGGAAGTGAACGCAAGAGTCTCAGCTCTCTCTGGGGATATTAGATTCAGGAGATTGATTATTATATATGTTGAATCTACAGCTGGCACCAACAGACTGCTGTAGCTCATTTTATCTTAGCGTGGCTTAGTTAAGCTTAGCATAAATTTAATGTAAGTCTGCGTTCAAGTTCACACTTCACAAGAAAGTTCACAGAATAAGTTATATTCACATTGATCATTCACAACTTGGAATTTTGAACCACGTCTCAAAATTGACTTCATTCTCATACTCATTCATTTATTTGCCTCAGGGCAATGCAACTTCTTCATCCTGTCACATTAGACTAAGAACAGACTGGACACCACAGTGGCCCACTCACTTCGATGACTTGATGTTTGAGGTAGAAACTGGTTTTACAGATGAGTCGAGATGAGCTGTCAGGGACGCAACACAAGTTTAGTTACATAGCGACAAAACTGTCAAAAGAAAAAAAAATCTAAACAGTAGTAGAAGTATTAGAGAACGATTTCTATGTGCCAAACTGGTGTAAGTGGTGGCAGCTGCAGACAGGCAGCAGCAGATTAAAACAACAGATGTTGTAACACTCTGGTTTTGTCCTGGTTGATAAACATGAAAAAATGTGTAAAATGTGGGAAGGTAAAATGTGTTAATTAACTAACCATCCTTTTTTAAGCTCTTTTTGCATTTCCAATCTTTATGCTAAGCTAAGTGGCTGCTAGTTCCAGCTGTACAGATGAATCAGTCATTTTTAACCAATCCTCACAAAGACATAATTGAAAACCTTTTAAAAGTTTTAATGGTGGCAGTTTTATGTATGCACATACATGTACATGAGGTAATTTAAACGGAAGTAAAAAGAGAGGCAGAGGGGTGAAAGACAAAATGATGTGAACTTTAAACTGTGTCCATGAATCACACATCACATAACATCATTCATACTGGGATATCCACCACCATCCCTTCCAAACTGAATAGGATTAGAGAGGCGGAGGAAATGAAATTCTACTCAGTCATCAATTCTAAATATTATTGCTTTTATTAATGCTTTACTCTTCTATTTGCCAAAGGCCGATAAATGAAAGGCTTTTCACAGCTAATTAACATGACGGCTCGGATGTTCCATGATATTGACAGTGGCTTTCATGGCTGATGTGGGTTGATACACAGGTTATTTTTAAGATACTAGACAAGCACAATGCATAATTTATCACACCAAAGGATAACCCTCCCAGAGCTGGTGGAAAAGGAAGCAATAAGGGCAGCAAGACATGCAGCTGAAATGACTGATAATGCTTTACAACAGCTTCTAAACAGAGCAGATGAAAAAAATCCTGTTTGCACATCATCTTAAAGGGAAGTGTAATTATCTGTCAGCCAATCAACACCTAGCACTCACTTCCCGAGACTGACCTTGCTGGACTCGTCACCATGGAAATGTATTCTCTCTCTGGTACAACATAGCCCGGTCATACAAAAACCATGTGTGTGTGTGTGTGTGTGTGTGCGTATGTGTGGAGATGAGCTACAAACAAGACCAGTTTTCCATGTTTTTCTCTCTCCAGGGCGCCGTAGAAACAGTCTCATCCTTACTTTTATGCTTCATAAAACCATTTCCAAATAATAAATATAGAGGAATGATGAACCACTACCTCAGGTGCACATAATCAAAACAACACACACCCTCGTTCTGCCTGGTCACTAATTTTATTTTCACACATAGATCGGATAAAAATGTGAAAATGACAGTATTTGTTTGTTTTTCATTAGGTATGTATTATGACAGACGGCATAAATAATGCATACTCAGGAAGCGCTGAAATATTTACAGAACACATATTGGCAGAATCTCACTGTATTGTCATTGTGGGTGTGTGAAGTGGTTTCTTTTAACATTACTTCAGCTCCTGATGATGCCTTGAAGTGAGCCTGCGTTTAATGAGAGCTACCGCTTACAGAGGCAGAAACACTCCCAGGGTTTGTGTCCTCAGAGGTTTTATCAGTCGATGACAGCTGCTTGAATGCAGCGCTCAATTTTAGTCAACTGTCCTGTCAGTTTGATGCCCCTTTGATGGGCATTTGTACAAAAACTTGCCTTAAAATATTTATCTCAGGGTTGGTGAAAAATTAAAAGTACTCAATCATGAAACTGAGGGACTATTGCAAAATGTGTATATCTGCTCTCCTGTGCTGTTTCTAACATTCTGAATTGAGGGAATTAGACCAAAAACTAGTCACTTTGGGGGTTTGAACCCTTATTCAGACAAACATTTACATTCCAAATGAAGAATTATTTCAATATTTCTGCAGTGTACCCAATGACAAGGTTGTAATGATTAAAAAAAAATATAACAACTAAGATAAAATAAAAATATATAATTGATAATATGAAACATGAGAATAAAATGAATCCTAAAACTGAAGCCTGTGGGACCCCACATATAATATGTCCTAATGAAGATGGGCTTGAGCTCATTGTTGCTTCACCACTGTGCAAAATGATGGTGTATTTGTTTTCAAGTCTATTTGCCAAAGAAGGGAGGATTCTCACCTTAAATCAAATTACCATTTCTACACGTGGTTTAGTGACATCACATTTACACCTTTAAAAGCTAAGAATTTCCATATTTATAAAGTGTGAATTTTTCAATGAGAGACAAGGATTAAGATATAGACCAATTCTAAGAATCTTAATTTAACTTTTTCTTGTGGAAAAAGCCATATCAAGGATAAATTGTTAATCAAAGCAGAGTAGTTTTATATGTCTTGAAACATGTCTTGAAGGGATCTTTAAACTACTGTAATGAAATATGGGATCCTGGATTTAATAGGTTATGGTGTGATCCAGAAGATTACATGGTGACACCTGAACATTACACCTATATATGATTTGTGAACATTTAAAACCAGGGGCACTTACATGCTACTTTTAAAGGTTACCGCTGTGATTTAGTATTACACCTCTACTCAGCTGCAGGGCCTCACAAGAGACAGATTTTTATAATTAAAGTAACGGAATATTTAATATTCCATCTTTTAATTCCCAATATGAGCCAAGCTTGAAAAACAGTGAATCTTACATTACCTGTGGTCATGCAAACCAATAGCATCATTTTGTTTCTTCCACTGGTAAATGTCACAGCCCAGGTGTTGACATCCGAATGACTTTCACTGACTCAGACGTACAAATAGCTGAATAGTGCACCACCTTTATGGGTAAGACTGATGGCTTGTCCCTTTGACAGTTTCTGTTCTTCTGGGAAGCATTTCTGAACCTGGCCCCAGGGATTTTCTCCTGTTTAACAGCACTGAGTTCAGGCTCCCATGTTGGCTCACACTTGTTCGTCCAGCTGTTGTGTGGAGGTTCAGGTAAGGGCTCTGCTCAGGCAAGTCAAGTTCTTCCACACTCACTTCAAAGAACCATTTCTCATGGACTTTGGCACCAGGACCATGTGAGGACCACTGTGACCATAAAGTTGAGAGAACAGCACTGGTTCAAATGTCACTGTCCTCTGTAGTATTCCACTTTCTTTTATGTGGAACAAAGAGGCCTGGTTTCAACCTTGAGAAACAACAACCTCAGAGCAGACATTATGTGGACTAGGGCCACATCCTTTCAGCCATAGCTCATGAAAAAAACTCTTGGCTGGCTGTATTTACTTCGAGGTGGTTTGAAGTGGCCATGGGTTCAAGATGAGGTCTCATAAGAAAAGTTTAAACCAACTCAAAAGCACCTGTGGCCAAACACCAAAAACCCTTCAGACTAAACAAACTTCAAAGGGATAATATCTAGACAGGTGCAGGATGTGCCAGGGGGTGGGTTTCAAACAGCTCAGCCCAGCTGAATAACTTACAGCAGTGCTAGACAGACCTAGACTATATGAATAAATATATAGGGGTCTTAATCTGGTTTTCATATAATACCACTAAATACTCCTTCAGGCACATATTGGATCCATGGATCCAAGTAGTGACTTTAAAGTGGCTAATGCTCTAACTCTCTGTGGCATATAGACACAGATTTTATGTTTTATACCTTTTCCCTTTTTCTGTATAGGCTCTTAAGTTTTTACAGTGCCATATATATATATTTAATATAGAATAAAACTAAAGGATTGAGGAATAAGTGCAGCATTGTGATCCTTTGAACTTTGACAGTTTTAGCCTAACAATGACACCCAGGCTCATCAGATGTGGTGACTTAAAAGCAACAGTGTGACCTCTGCTAAGATCATCAAGAGTCATATGAATATTTAAAGAACTAAAGTGTCACCAGTACAGAGGAAGAGGGTCTTAATCCCCACACACAGTTAAACCTATAGAGAGTGTGTGTGAGAGAGAGAGATAATGAGAGCAGATGTCATATCGCTATCATCGTTTGTTTTTGTTTTTTCTCACCATCCACGCGCATGCTCAGTGTGTTCAACTGATTCACATCAGCAGCAGCAGCAGCTTTGGAGATCCACCGGTCCGAGAGCACATGGATCCCCAGTGAGAAGAGCGAGCACTCCGGCCAGGGGGGTAAGACACGAGCGGTTTGTCCGGTATTGAAGTCGGTTAGAGTTGGAGGGAGGAGGCAGCGGCTGAAAGTCAGCGGTTTGTAAGTGCGACGGAGAAAAAGTGTGAGGAGGACTGAGAGGCTTGCATGGCCGCGATGACTCACTGGTGTCCAGTGCTGGGGGTTAGTTCATGTCTGAGCTGAGCTGAAATGACCACCATGTCTTCTGACTGATTTGAAAGCATTTGACCAATCCGAGTCTAATCTGACGTCTTTCCTTCTTATTATAGGCTTCTTCTTACATAAATAAATATATATTTACATATCATACATCCAGGATATATAATAAATCCCGCACAAACGAGTTATAATGAATAAATCCTGTTGCATTTTTTGGACTGTTTCAAGAGTGAGTAAGTAAGACTGATAATGCTGGACAGTGTTAAAGTGGATGTGGACTCAGCTGGTCTGAGTCAGGAGGAAAGTTGGTGGAAACTTGGCAGCACCATGGACAGCGCTCTGGCGACACGCGCATCATCTGATTTGAATTAGGACCAAACCTCTAACCACTCTGTGTTGATATCATTGAAACCTTATTAAAAAAACGAAAACACAGCCTGACTCTGCCTCCATCACTGTGAGTCACCAGTCAGTGCTTATTTATTTATTTATTTATTATTATCATAAAGCATGATTGAACATTAAACAGCATAAGTATTCAGACCTTGTACGTTAACAATACTCCACTGCAGGTAAAACACAGATGCACACACAAATGCAGGTAAAAGTCCTGCATTTGAAGTGAAGTGCATTATTATCAGCTGAACCAGGATCCAAAGTAAAAGCAGGTGTGATGTACTGAGTTCTGCCAGTTTATTAAATGACCGATCCACCAATGTGACAGCAGAATAAAGTTGACTGAAGGAAGGAGCTGGTTTCATTTCTTCCTGGAAGTATAAGATGGGATGCAAAGGAAATGATTAGGAAAAGTATCTCATACTGAGGTAAACGTACATACTTCCCACCTCTATGTGTTTTATGATGAAAACAAGATCCAAAAAACACTGAGCCATTTCAAAGAATAACATTATGCTAATACTAACAAAATGACACTATGTTTATTTGTAAAGTATCTAATTTTATCATTAATTATTAGTGATGATTTAATGTATAAGATTCATAATAACTAATACTCTGAATCACTTATTGGCTGGAGAAATACCTTCTTCCTTTACTTAAAAGTACCAGAATAATAATATGAATTTCCCTCTTCACAAGTAAAACTAAAATGTATTTTCACGTATAATGAAGTTATTGTATTCATTATGCAGCCTGGGCCCTTATTGTAGCCAGCTGTTATTGGCATGTGAATATGTTTGCAGCACTTTAATGTTGTGTGTGTGTATTGTTTCACATTCAGTAACAAGTAGTTAGAAGGTAGAGCTACAAATTATGTTCAGGGCATTCAGAGTTAACCTCTCACCTGCAGTGGAATAGCAGTTTATAGTAGCATGAAATGGAAATAATGTACAAATGCTTAAAACTTAACTGTGTCTGGAGACTCTAATCAATGCTCCACATGTTCACTTTAAAGCAATATGATGTTTTCCATTGCAGTTATGACAGTCATGATCGTCCCTACCTCTTTTTCTTGTGAATTCAGACTTCTAATTGTGTTACCATTCGTCATGAATGAAACCAAAATGGTCAGATCATTTCCCTTGCGAGGAAAAAACTAACCCAGAGGAAAGTGAATGGGATGTTAATACTATAAAAAAGATTTGATGCTTTTAGTTAATGAAGCCTGGCCATATTCAGTTTTCCAGGACTGAGTGATTTGTGCGTTTTCTAAAAGCCTTATGCAAGAAGGTAAACTGCAGAAGATAATTCATGTCTAATTTGTAGCACGCGGTTAAAAATAAATAGTTCTGTTTATCTACTTCTATAATCCTTCTTTAACTTCCTTTCCTTTCACTGGCATAAAAAGTTTTCTTGTGTGTTTGTTTGTTTGTTAGTTTAGTTGTTCGCCCTCAATGCTCAACACTGAGCAGTCGGTCAGGTTCAAGCTTTCAGCAGTGGAGAAGAGTCAAGACCTAACATCATCTGAGCTAGATGTTCTCCTCCAGTGATTGTTGATCTAGTTTTCTGGATTATGTTTCAAGCTGCAGTCGGCTTGATCTCACTGCATGGTAGAGACGGAGACCGGGAGTGTGTGGCCACTTAGAGAAACCGTTTGAAGGCGAAGAATGAAAGAAATCAATCAAACCGCCTCGGGAGGATAACAACAGAGGGACATGTGTGCATATGAGGAAGAATACAGTGTGCACACGCATGCATATGTGTGATTCATACGTGGGTGGTGATGGAGCTACCTCAGGGCCACGGCAGCCGCCCATTGTTCACATGCAGCAACAATAACTGGGGCGACCTGACGACACTGGCCAAGATTTATGAGGGTTCTCTGAAGGGAAGGAGGCTTTTATTGAAGGAAATCCATATTCAGCAGATGAACAGTGTTTGTGTTACAGCAGTCAAGCAGCCGACACATATACATATCAATGTCTACTGGACTCTCAACATGCTCCAGTTAACCATGTATCTGGATGTTTACCGCAGGTGTACAAGGTGTGTACGGTGTGATGGCGCTGTGCTCCGAGCCCTGTGTCTCTGGCTCAGGAGGAGAATCCTCCGGGAGTGAGGTGAGCTCAGGTTTTATTTGATTTTATTACAGCTACAAGAGTCTTCTGATCAGCACTGGGCTGATGTAGAGAGGATATTTGATAGGCTATATTTGATCATACTCGAGGTAAGAGCCCAAACATTACAGGGAAGATAGATAGATTCTACACACAGGGTATCAGTGCTTTATTTTACAGCCCACATTTCCCAAACTTACTCTGTAATAAAGGAGCTATCTCCTTCATATCCAAATCCTTGTGGTAACGTATCACACCCAGTACCATCCATTACCCCAGAAAGGACATTAAAACTGTTGTAGGTTTTTCTACAACATGAGTTTTTTCATTGGAGTTTTTTAAAACTAAGTTTTTAGTGTTAAGTTAAGTTGTGTTTAAGCCCAAAAAAATATCTCAGTGGAGCTCTGGCACTCTAGTACTTGGTCAGTAAGAAAACAGTCATTCAACCAAAGGAGTCTCTGTTCTGATTGGCTGACTGTTTTCTGGGTAAGGAAATCAATCATTTTTATGTAAAAACTCAGAGAAACCAAATCCTGCAAGATTGAACAATAGGTCCGAGTGGGTGGGGCTTAGGACATGGGTGAGAGTAATGACTGCTTTGTTGTGACATCACAATGTTACAGAAATCATGACTGCTTGTTTTGAGGCTCTGTTACTGAATACAGGCGGTGTGTATTTCTCTGTGGACTGTTGATTACTAGAGCCTAGGTTTTAAAATAACATGGAAATCTCACTTTATTCAACACTGGACCTTTAACTTTCTAACGGAAAAGACCTCCAGTGCAGGTCAAATGTCATCATGGAAGACTGCATGTAATTTGGCCTCTCCATCCTCCAGGCAGGTTCTAGCTGTTTGCAGTTTGGGGTTCGTTCCTATCTGCACCACTTCTATGAGGAGTGCTCATCCTCCATGTGGGAGAGAGACCCAGAGGATCATGGGTTCGTCCAGAGCCAGAGGTCAGCCCTGTGGTGGAACTCAGCAGTCTGGAAGGTGAAGCTGCGACAAACTCCAACCTGTTTACATGACTCCAAGGCAACTCAAAACCAAACCAAATGATTATCCTCACATTGTATTCAGTGTGAAGACAGTGAATAGTGTTTTGTTAGAGCAGATTCATACACTTAGCTACAGTGCAGCTCAGGATGTAGACGAACTTCTGTGAAACATAGCCTAGACATATTGACACTTTTCAGGCACATTGGGAAGTTTTCAAATGAATAGTTTCCTGTTGAACATGATAACCTTGTAAAACCGGCCTCTATTTTGTGTGTAGTCTCTTGAATTTTTAAGTATCATAATGTTTCTCTGA
The DNA here is from genome assembly GCA_900303245.1 of Selene dorsalis. Taxonomy (NCBI): domain Eukaryota; kingdom Metazoa; phylum Chordata; class Actinopteri; order Carangiformes; family Carangidae; genus Selene; species Selene dorsalis. Next base: position 10,878 of record OMNW01025032.1, read on the forward strand.
CTTACGAACCTGACCTGGATCCATTATCAGACCCTTCTTCAGTGTATCCTACTTAATTCAGTGAAGAGTTCTCTTCAGGCTTACTGTGAATTTAAAAACCTTGAGTGTCACTCCTCTTCAACAATAGCTGAAGAATCAGTTGTTGGAAATGTGTATTTCTTCTATTCTGCCTACTTTTTAAATTCAGAATATGAGACATTTTGCCATGTTTTGCAAAATTTGGCCTCACACTTCTATGCATCTCTGTCCTTGTCACGGTCGACCCCATTGATGCTCCAGGGAGGGGATGTTTTCTCTGCCAGTGATGAGCTTCACCACTGAAATGCAAAAAGAATCTCCCTCTGATGTGCTCATGTAATAAAGTGCTTACAGTGCAAATCAAACCATTGTCTCTGTATGATGAACTACAGGCAATGGTGCAGTGGTATTTTTAAAGGTGAAGCATTACATGTGAGGCCCCTGCTCATTTGGCAATTTGGATTTTTCTGCATCACAAACAACAAACTGACCTTTCCTAACGAGAAGAGAAGCACACTGAGCACACTGAGTGCCACCGGACTGCACAAATTACCACCTCAGGTTCCTCTCTCCCTCTTTGCAGGTGTCCTTGGCCCTGGGTCTCCTGATCCTGACTGCAGGCATCGCAAGCCTCTCTGTGGGTTACTCCACTCAGCCTAAAATCGAGTCATTCGGAGAGGGAGACCTGTTCTTCGTGGACACCCATGCCGTCAGCTTCAACAAGGGCCTGCATCTCAGCGCTGCGGCCGGGATCGGGCTCTCCTGCCTGGGTTCAGCCTTGGCAGCGATGGGGGTGGTTGTTTGGATCCTTCCGAGGACCAATTTCAAAGAGAGGCTGTTCCACGGTGCGGAGGAAAGGGAGCGGAGAGGAGAGGTGCAGTCGAAGCGGAGGGGATCCAGGGATCCGGGGGATGTGGTCACTAAGCCACCAGGTATTGAGGAAGAGAAGATACCTGTCACACTGTCCAAAGTAGAAAATGTGCAGCCCACTCTGTAAAAAGATCCAGACTAAGCTACTTGGTGTACAGGCTTGTGTTGTTGTCCAGGGGCTTCATTTACAAGGTTTATAGTTTTGTTGTTGTTGTTTTTTAAACAAGCAACAGGAGGTTGTTCCATCCTCGTTCCAACCTACAAATGCAGCCCCAAGACTTCAACATCTTGCGCTACAGATTAGGAATATAGCTGTTGACCATAGACTGTGTTTGTGCAGTGCACTAGTCTTATATTTTAAAGATATTTAAATTATATTTTTACTCCACAGTTGACAGCGTTTGTTGTATTTTTGCTTCATGTTTTCAGTCATTATTTTTTAAAATGGTAATTGTGTTAGCTTTCCACATTGTTAAACATATTGCATGAATCACATTTCCATTTCCCTCACACGTATACACACACTCACTGTACATCCAGAAAGGTGCTCACATGAAAAGAATCATTAACAATTCTGTATCTACATTTTCACATATTCACACTAATGTTCAGCCTGCTGTGGTAAACACATGTACAGTCACATGCACTCGCAGTCACCCGCTCACCCAGACTCCCACACAGTCACACAAATTCGTGCTTCATTGACAATATCACCTATTTTCTCCCCACTGTAATCTGGCTCTGTAATTGCCTGCAATCTGTGTCTCCAGGCAACAGTTGGGCTTCAAGTGCTCTATTTTCAACTCTGAACAAAGACCCTTTTCTGATTGGTCCCTCACACCCCCTCTCTTTATTTTGACACCAATCAGATTTTTTGTTTGTAGATATACATGGTAGTAGTGAGTAAGTGGTGAAGCGCTGAGGTGAGGGCATTTTGCACTGGCACCGTAGAGGCCATCTGTTTGATTGGGTCCTCCCGTTTTCGTTAAATTAGTTTGAATAACAGAGAGTATACATCGGAATAAAATGTAACACACACACACACACACACACAAAGAAAAGCAAAAAGAATAAAAAAAATAATGTCCTGTTTTTACTGCACAAATTCCCTGTTATTGTTGTTTCATTTTTGAATTGCGTTTTTGGCTGTGACAAGGATTATGGAGTAAAATAAAGGTGAAGTGTCTCTGGGGCTAATCAAAATAAACTTGTGATCTGCATACCTAACTTTTGTAAGTCTGTAGTTCCAACTGATCAAATTGTCACAGTGTGAAAGTGTCCTGCAGTCAGTGATGTTTTTGATATCAAGTCAAAGTGTTGCATGCAGCTCTGACACCACAGAGGAAAAAAAACACCGTGCACATGAATCGAGTTGACGCACTCCTCACTTGAGGAGAGAAGTTAGTGTAAAATCTTCAACCGCTTGTTGCTTAGATACTTTTCTCAGTAGTTACTAGATACAAAATTAAACAATGTAAGAGAGGAGACAAGTTAGCCATTTACAAACAGTATCATATTATAATAAGCCCTGGTTTCTATGACAACCAAGCAACTCCATCCACCGAGGATGACTTTAAACCAACTGAAATTTTCCTAAAAAGCTGAAAAGGTTATCTGTATCACATACCAACTCATCTCCACACTTTTGCTACCAGGTAGTTATTTTGTTACTGTAGCAATGAATATTGCAGGATTACTAGTCTGCAGAGCTCTTACATCACTCTGTGGTGTTGCCAGTCAACTTCAAATTTGAGTCCAAGTCTTTAGTTTTCAAATCTAAATTTAGTCATTAATCCTGGACCACAGCTGTTACCTCAGCAGTGTGACACCTAACTTCAGGACAAAGCAGAAATAAAACCTAATTCGATGATGTGCCTCATGTGATGTTTTTCAACTCCGTAAAGATGATCATTTAGTGCCATAAGCTTTTAATCATGGAAAGATATTAAACTCCATTGTGTATGTGCAGAACAATCAGTAACACACAGTAAATCAAACAATAATGAACAATGAGTGTTAGGGAAAAAATAACTACAAGCACTATAGTGAGGGAAATATGTTTGCAAAACTGAGTACAACATGCATACTTCAAAATGTATTCTTATAATTTGACTGTGCAATGTGGAGTGTAGCTGAGGGCAGGTACGCAAGTGTGTGTGCGTGAGAGAAAATGAGAGAGAGAGAGAGAGAGAGAGAGAGAGAGAGAGAGAGAGAGGTGTATTTATGTCTGAATGAGTACATCATGTTTCTTTGGTGAGATGAGTCACAGCTATGACTGTGACTCATCTCATCTTGTCTCCCAACTCACACACTAACAGGAGGGACACCTAACATTCGCTAATCAAAACAGCGTGTCTGCACACACACGTGCACACACAAACGCACACTGTTCTAGGTCACAACACAGAATCGCATTTGTTTTGCAGCACATTTGACTTTGCCTTGGCCCTTTTTAATGTCCGTTCCACTAGCAAGTGCGCTATCACTGGACTGACACAATGATGTCATCCTATGTCAATCTGATTGTTATGACCTTTTATGAAACATCACATTCTGGTTACCTTATAATGAAGGTACTCACTGACCACTGGAGAAAAATCCCTTTTTTTATCATAAATTATAACAATACCATTATTATTTAAAAGGTTGTCCTTATTACATAAACAATAACTGTGTTTTGTATATCATGTTCAACCCCTTTTCTTCCTTTTTCCTGTGGTAAAATAATCAACACATTAGTCCTGCATATGAACTAGTGTCAGTGCCATCACAGGAGCTATTCTCCTCACTGTCAACATGCCCCTTGCAAACTCTGAGCGCATGTTTGCATGGATGATTTGAGCATGCTCGGTTTATTAGCAAGTGTATGTAAGTGCATAATGAGATAGAAAAGTGGAAGCGGTGGCAGCATTTCCTGTGAAGATGGAGGCTGATACGCTCCACTGACTGCAAAGATCCGAGTGTGAGTCACACTGTTGTGGGAGAGAACCACACAGCCGAGGATTGGGCTGCAGTCTGCTCGGCTGATTGGCAGACCCATCCATCCCAGTGTGTGTGTGTGTGTGTATGTGTGTATGTGTGTGGGTGTTGTATCGCTGGGTGCCTGAGAGTCTGCTGCACTGATATGATACTGTAACATCTCATCTGCTGTGGAAAACAGATAGAAAGCTTGAATGTGTCTCAGCTTGTGTGTGGGGTTGGGGACAAAAACATGTCTTTGACAGTCGTCTAAAAACAAAAAAAAGACAGTTGCATGGTACATGTTTTCATTATGTGGAGTCAATTATTATTTTATAGGAAAGCTGCTCTTAAGGCGGACCTAGTTAGGACACAAAAACAAAAAGGTAAACATGAGGACAGGAAAACTTATGTGCATTTACTGTATACCCGAGTAAAGGTCATTTAACACACCCTGAACCTCTGTAAATAATGTCCTGTATTGGATTATTTGTCCAATTTCGATGTGACATCAGGCTAATATATTTACAGCTTTGATGGTAGAGTGACAGTGGAGGCACCATGGACCCTGAATTTGATGTGGAAGACTTTCATTTCAGACAAACACAAATTTTGTTCATGATGGTTTGTTGGTTCATTAGTTTGTTCATTAAGAACATTATTGTCTATGTTGTGGAAATTTGTTCTTGGCTTGACATCAGGGTTTCTCTATGTCTTCTCCTCAGCCAACCACGGTTTCTTGCTGGGAACAGGTGATGGTGATCGGCACAGCTTCAACCATCACTGTCTGTATAATACTAGAGATTATAATAGCACTACATCTTGAGGGCAGATTGAAGCACACAGTAAGTAGCTATCAGAAAGTGAAAGAAATGAAAAGCTATAGCAGTGGCAAAACTTACAAATTGCTTCTTAAAAAAAAAGAAAGAAAAGAAAATATTGCAAGATAAAAAAAAAATCAGTTCATATAGTTCATCTTCTGTTTGTAGATCCTTTGAAGGGTAAATATGATGTCATCGACTGAGATACTATAATGTTATTAAAAAGCCCTTGTGAATATTAACACAATTTTCCATTCTCACAGTTCTCTTGCACTGTTTTCACTGAGGTGACATACAGCGGCTACAGAAATCACACATTGTATTTTTGGAGTTTCCTGTTGCTGTGCTACACAAACAGAGCATAAAGTCAATCCAGGCAGATTCCCCCAGTCACCAATCACGTTCTCACAAGTCAGTGAGGTAATGTTTATCATCTGACAGTCATTCATACAGCTGCTGCTGCTGCTGCTGTCTCTGTTTCTACCTGCCTCTCACTCCTGCTACCCTCTCCTCTGCTGAATTCTCACTCCATCACCCATCCTCCTCCTCCTCTCCAATTTCTTATTACCATACTTAGAATGGCATCTGTTGCCTTGCGCATTTATGTGCTTCCACAGTATCGCATTGATCTGTATCTGCTCATGTGTGTTCAGTGCACCTCTTGGGGGGATTTAATGTGCTTTCTTCAGAATTTTGCACAGCTTGGTTTCATTTGGGGAGCAGCCAAGGAATTATTATCTACATTTGGTCCAATAAATGATCTTAAACCCTTTGACTGCCTTTGAAGTGTGACAGCACAACAACACAACAACAGAATACAAAACTATCACTAGATTTTATATAGATGTATGATTGTTTTCATTGAATGCCACTGGCAGAGAGATACGACCATTGTGAGGATCATAAAAGTTAGGGAAAGAGAGGGAAAGAGAGGGAAAGCGAGGAGAGTCACACTATCACTTCCATTAGTCATTACATGCCTTCATGCTGAAATTAACATTTCCCTCTACACAAACTAAACATGCACATGGCTCCATTACAAGTGAAAGCAACAGCAGGCGTTCGCATCGCCAATGAGCTCATCAAAATTCTAGAAATGGTTCTGGTTGACCACGCTGATGCTTCACACATCTCAACATGAAGAGATGTTATTTCCCTCCGCAACCGCAACTCAATCTAAGCATTTGCAATGGCCAAATTCTTATCTGAGCAGCACAATGTACTGTACAGTCCATCACCATGAAATGCTCAGCTGCAGGCCACATACTGTACAGTTAAGAGCATGTGTTGCAATTTGGAGGAAAACCAGTTGCTAAATATTTCTATCAAGTATCATTTTACTGTAAAAGTACAGTTTCATTCTCCAGCATTTCAGTGCATTCTAGAAAGTAAATGTACTCTCTATACATCCAACATGAAGTTCTTTACATCCTACAACCAATCAACCTTTGCTAACCTGACATTAACAGCTCCAATGATGACACGCAGTCTGCTGCACCAACCAAACACCTTACTAAAAGTCTCATTAAAGGAGCGCATGCTCCTACAACCCAGATAAATCTTCCAATCAGACACTTTATTAACAAATGTAGAGTAAAAAGCCTGTTTTACAGGAACAGAGCAGAGGATGACAACCATTAAATTACTATTATTGAACTTGTTGGTAGAGTAAATTAACATTAAGCTGCCCTTTATTAAGGAACCAGATCAGATCAAAGAAAAAACATTAACTTAATTTAGAGTAAATTAATCCCGATTAATTCGCAGCCTGAGCTCTGTTACACTGAGCAGTGTAATGTTAACCCCGACCACTACTCTGGTTATTTTAAGTGGTGTTGCTGCAAATGTATCAATCAATTAATCAATCAAACCTTATTTATATAGCACTTCTCCTACAAGGTTGCAGTGCAAAGTGCTTTCCATACACAAAGACAATAAAACATTAAAACCCACCCCTCCCTCACCCCACAATTCATACGTGATCAAAGATAAAAGTGTGTGATATGTAATGAACTGTTAAAAACCAGAAACAACGGAGAAAATGCTATCATTACTTTGTAATGAGGAAATGTAAGGCAATTATGAGTGTGAATGCTCTGTGCCCATGGTAGCAGCATGCTAATAAACATTTGTTCGTTTAAGATGAGTATTTTTGCATGCTCATAGACCAAAGTAAAAACATAAACCTGCAGTGTCACTGGTTTCTGTTATTAATACTCCGTCAATCAACTGGTTAACCATTCACTCAGCCTAATACAGTTCATCTTTACATGGTGTTTAGGCTTTTAAAACCATTCCTTTAAAAACACATTTTTAATAGAGATAATGAAACAATAAACAAGCTGCAAATACACATGTTAGGGGGACTCCTGATCTAATGTTCAGAGCTAATGGTCTGAAAACTTTCTTGTCTGTGAAGATAGGAGGAGAAGAACGTAGGGGAGCACTGGTAGAGGCTGAATAGTCTCATGCCTGTACCAGGAAAGAAGCTGGGGCAGGGAATAGAGGTCAAAGAGGAGGAGGTCAGAGAAAGAACATTTGAAAAAGCGGTTCTGCGTCATTGGCTAATATTTGTGAGATTTCAGCTGGCTAGTTAGTAAACAGGTACCCGTGTCACATTTGTGCATCTGGTAATGTTAAATTGCTTGTCCACAGTTGCCCCGTTGTGTTGTCAATGTGAGTCCATGAGTTTAGGGCATGGCTTCTCTGCAGAACCTCAGCCAACAGTTTTTTTTTTTTTTTTAATATCCACGGTGTTGCTTCAGAATCATTTACTCTATCTTTAAGAAACACCCCCTGCAGTGGCTTGTCTTTCCTCCCACTCTCTGCTTAACCTGACACGCCAGATGGTTTGTTACACACCACCATCTGGGAAGGCTTTGTTCAGAACCGGTTGGAAAAGGCCAAGTGCTTTCAAAAAGACTTGGCAGGTGATTGGATTAATCATCTATCTATCTATCGCTGTCTATCATGAGCTTACGTCAACCATCCAGAGCCTGTATCCTTCTTGTTTTTTTCTCTACCTGCGGAGTCAGTTGGTAAATCATATCTTTGCCAAAGTCAATCAGGAGAAGAGCAAATATATTTTCCATCTCAAAAAACCTTCAGAAAAATTCTTACTTCTCCACTTCTGATGTAGCAACATCCATGCTAGCTTCTTTCACAGTTACCTGAGACACAAACCCATGACAACCAAGACCTCCTCCCTCTGAGGACCCTGACCCACTGGGGTTCAGCTGCAGGAGAATAGTTTAGACCTTGGTAAGATCCAGCTGCCTCGAAAGCTTCATCTGAGCATCCTGAGTCCTGTTGCTTTGCAGCAGACAGTGAGGCATGATTGAGGAGAAGAGCTGTTTAGCATCTTTACCCTGAACAGGATAGTCAAAAAGTTCATTTTCATGACAGAACAAGAAAAGCAACATATTGGGGACTGTTTCCCTGTCTGAGTCCACTGAGATGTAGAAATACTCTGAGACCATTCTTCCTTTCTGATACCAGTTCCCATACCCGAACCTGTTCATTGGCATTATTATTGTCAGTGATACCGAGTG
>OMNW01025034.1:6272-25592 GCA_900303245.1 Selene dorsalis
TTTGAAACTGTCACCATCAGGATCTGTTTTCGTTTACCTGCTATGACCTTAACTTTTCTGACGGTTTCTGTCTCATAACAGTTTCTTATTTTTGCTGTCATTAACTTCAGAATTTCACTTGGTAAACTGTGAAATTAACACGTTTGTAAATTAAACTCAACAGTTGTATCTGACCATTAAGGGTCAACACTACAACATACAACTGCAGTCTGGAAAACATTAAGTTTATATTCTTATATTATTTCAGAACAATCAGTCAGATACTATATTTGTAACAATTAAAGTGGATATGTTTATGGCCAGTCCACTTCTACACTCACTGTTAGGCTGCTCAGGAAAGCAGACATCACAGCAATTAATCTTTCACTGTGAGAGATGACGATAAATACATGCTCATCTCAATTATTAAGCATTTTGCAGCTACAATTACAGCATTAAACAAAGCAATACATTCAAGTGGAAAGGAGACATCGAAAAGCCAGTGTTCCACTTTCTTAAACTTTATTTATTTTCACTGCATTTATGTATCTATTTTGTATTATAGGCAAAGTCAATACAGCTTTATGCTTCCTGCAGATTGAGACTTTAGGTGATAACTCTCTTTCTTGCTGTTTTGTTTTTTGGATTCATCAGGGGTTTCTGTTTGTTTCTTTGTTTGTTTGTTTGTTTGTTGCTGCTGCCCAGTCTCTTTGAAACAATTACCGGGGATGTTGTCTGGCCCTGTTCATCTGTGGCAGCACCAAGTCACAGTGTGCAACCATGGAAAACCTTCAGCATTGGCAAGGAAAGAGAATCTGACAGGGTGCAGGTGTTGTGAAATGTAGTGAAAGAAGCTGGATCTGGTTTGATAACGTAGTTACCAACATGTGTGGAGGACCGGTCGCCAGTGCTGGGTGTGGCAGCCTCCTGCTCGTGAGGTGGACGTCAAAGTAGCAGCCTCAGAAGTGACTTGGCTGAAAGTGACTTTTGAAGTTGTGGATTTCACATTTAGTGGAATATTTGACTTGTTGGAAGTTTGGTGACAAATCTCTCTGAACCACTTTACAGCACCCACCTGCATGCCCAGGGGACATTTACCATGTTACCAAGGTGTGTGTACAAGTAACAGTGAAGTTAGTAGGAGATTGGTGGCTGCTGGGATAGAGTAACTGAATGGGTGCTCTGTGAATTTCTGGAAACTTGTTATGAAGATAAACTACTTCATAAAAAGAATAACATACAGCGCATGCAAATAGTGGAGGAATTTACCCTGAAACTCGAGGCAAATAAACTGAGAGGACAACAGCTTGAGGTAAACTCCTCTGGAGAGATGCATGGACTCAAACTGTATCTCACTGATAAATCTCTCTAAATCCCAATTTCACAAACAAAAGCAAAGCTCTTTTCACTTACTGGGTTATTCTGCTCTCTTTCTTTTTTGTTTTACTTTTATTCCCTCTTTCTTCATGTCTGACTCACACACACTAATGTGCCCTGATGGCAGGGTGATATGTCTGCTGAGGTTTCACCATTTTGACATTTCCAGGTTAAGAGGAGACTTGTAAAGTCTGACTGATATGACCAGGGGGAGCAGAATGAAACAGAATCTGTCCATGTCCGCCTCATGTATTTACGCTGATCTATGTTATATGATTGATCTGCACTATTATATATGCATTGGACAACCTCATGGCAAATTTACATCTGAATCCCCTGAAAAATGACAAAAATAAGTGTAAATTTTATAGGAAGTGTCTTTTAATGCTTAGCTACCACATCAAATATTGAAAATACCTATATGTTGTTTGAGGGTCACATTTGGCATTTTGAGAGCTGAAACTTAAAGCATGTGTCTATACATATCCTAAAATTATTCACATTCCTCAGATGATCAGCACATTAGCATAAGGTCAAATTTCAATGTGACCTGTAATTTGCTATAATCAAACACCTTCAAAACTAATGATATTAGTCTCAGTGAATTAGAAGTCTCAGCTGACTTCTAATTCGCAAATACCAGCATGCTGACGAGTGAACGTTGTTAACATTACACCTGCTAAACATCTTCATGTCAGCATTGTTATTGTACCAAAGCTGGGAGCACATACAGTTCTGCTGAAAAGGTCAAGGTATCCTAACACTTCAATTTTCATGTGTCTTCTCCAGGTTTTTTTTCCTTGTATTGAGTTTTCAGGCAGACACTTACAAATAACCATTATACAGAAAAAAAAATCAATATCCAACAAGCTGATGTCATTTCTCTGCAACACCACATTTGAAAACTTAATTTGTCTAATCTAAGAAACATGTCTGTCATCACTCATGCTACACTGTGTCTAATCAATTATTTTTGTCTCACCTGAATCATAAGGGATTACTGGGAAGTCTGTATCTCGCATCAGTACTGGATGTGCTGCAGTCAACACTGACAGCATTTTCAGACATGGTCAGACAAAAACAAAAAGGGCTTTTGATAGTCACAGATAATTGCACGGAAAAAAGATATATTTATCTGCCCTGTGCTGCTTATTCCCTGAGGACACAGTAAATCACAACAGGGATGACCTGAGTTTTACTGCAGTGCACTTTTAGACGAGAATTGCCAGCCTTTGTAAAAACACATGCTGTCTCAGGTGACCATGACCATGACCATGATCCTTTTCTCTGGAAATGGCTTGTCGCTGTGGCCAATGAGCAAAAGTTTCACTTTTGCTTTTTCTGTCACACAGAAGAGAATGGAGGGGCAGCTGCGTGCATCAGGAAATTTAGGACATTATTAGATGAAATGTTTTTCATGCATGCGAATGCACAGATTAAGCTGTTAGCGGTTTCCTGATGCAATATTGTTGGGTCATCTCTGCGAACAAAATAAAAGTTAAATATTAATAAAACAAGCTACCTCAGACAAATGGTGCCAGAATTGTATAATCATTTCTAAAGATTTTAAATGTAGTTTGTCCCGTGAACCTCAGTCGTACTTTGTAGTTAAAACATGACCTGGGGAGTATTTATCAACCCATGCTGCACATGTGCAACAAAAACACTTTCTTTATGGAAAAAAAAGTGATTTGGGCTTTTACAAGCTGTAAAATGATTCAATCTGTTCAAATAGTCTGTCAAGGATATTTGTCTGTCTGTGAAACAGCCTTGAGTTCAGGAGCAGTTATTTTGTTTTCAGGTGCTTTTCTTGTCCTCCGTCTTCTTCCCCTGTCTTCCCCTCTGCAATATTCTGCAATGCAGAAATAAATCTGTTGAAAAGAATGGTAGCATACCATCTAGACTACAAATGAACACAGAGTCCATGGGCCTGAAAGACGACTTCACATCTACTTTACTCAATGTTTCATTCAGTAGCCTCAGGAGGATTCAGCCCACGCCTTCTACAGCACCACTTCCAAAAACCTCCAAAAACTTCTTTGGTGACAGCAGAATAAGGTGGAGGATGTTGGTTTAATGAGACTGATGCTGTGTATGTATGTGCAGAAAACTCACACATCCATGAAAGTGTGTTTAGTTATTACAGGAATGGATTTAAGATGAATTGAGAGATGTGATAAGGGAGAATTTACTGACGTCATCCCAGCATGAAGCTCAGCGGTTAATAAGAAAATCATATGACCTTTTCTCTGACTGAGCAAATAACAACCTACTGCACGCTCTTTCCTCCACTGCTGATTACCTGCATATGATAATGTTTGGTCCTAATTGACTGCATTTACGCTCCCAGAGCAACTTGGCTGTCTGTGACATTGTGGTTAAGGTCTCATTCAGGTTAAGCTATTTACATGAACCTTTGACGCCCCACAAATGAATAAACCATGAATAAATCCCATGAATAAACCAAATACCAGACTGTTTGTGGTGCTCTTTTCCCAGAGCATTTCTGCTGCAATTAAGTACAAACAGTCTCTCCTTGGCAGATTAAAAATGGTAGGTTATTTCTAAAGCAGAGTGAATAGTAATAATGAATGGGCAGGGTTTTTCTTTAATACTATGTTTAGCAATCATATGTCACTTTTTTTTTTTTTTTAATTAAACGTAGCCTACCATTGAGCAGTGATGCAGAAGACAAGATAGGGTTCAGAATGTCAGTGTCTATTACAGCCAAGTGCTCCTCTGCAGCCACAGGTAATGCACAAGTCAATAACAGCTCACAGTAGTGGGAGAGAGTGGTTTCTGGAGCCTGAGGTCCTCGAGCTGTTTCCAGTGTATGAGGTCAGCCGCAAAGTCACAGTGTGTCACACAGAATATGGAGTGTTAAGTCAATTTTAAATTAAACAAGTGTCGAGATAAAAGAGAAATCTACAGCCTGGGTGGCCTGTGTGACCTCTTTATGTCTTCTCCATGTTCAGGTAATCTCTCCAAAACCTGCACAGCAAACGGCTGGACGGAGATGAGGCCTATTGACATTGCAGTGAACTGTGGATACAATCTCAACAGCACTAGCGATGATGTGAGTAAACCACAGTAGTCTATAAAACGCAGCAGGATAGATTCCTGATGGTCCTACAGCAACACAGTGAAAATCAAATGAAGAGCCAGTGGGCAGGAAGGATGGGATGAGAATGTCTTTATTTTTCTCTGTGGGTGGGTGCTTTTGGGTCTAACAGAAAAGTGGCTGTACTTCCTGCTAGTTTCACGACTCCAGCGTGTCCCTTACGTGTGTTGTTGTGCTTTCAATCCATGCTTTTGTGGTGCGTTTCTCATGATTTCTTTCCACTGACTTGGTTATATGTGACAAAGACATCATAGGAGACAGGTTGTATGTATGTTTATATTAGGGTTAAAAAGTAACGCAATGTGTTCACTGTTGGTGGAATCAAAGTCAGACATCTTCAGGCATATGAGTAATGATTCAAATCAGAGGAACTCAAGAAATTTATCTTTTGCACCTGCTGAGTTTTATGAAATGAATTTGTTTTCTTCCCAAGGGTCGGATCACATGACGCTGCTCTTCTATATGTGGCCGGAGTTAGCTTTGATTAGTTTGGCCTAATGGAAACAGCTTGCCTGGCTACGTCCATGTTCAAAAAATATGAATACCACCAACTCAGTGGTTCATGAATCCATTCTCATAAATCATCTGAGTCTACATAACCTAAATGATAAATTTTATATTTCTGTTTGTGTACAGATTTTAAAATTGAGTCCTAATGTGTTATTTTGGAAGCTACATTTTTGAACTATCTGTGCTTGGCTAGCAGCTTCCCTATGCCTCCATAGGCTAAGATAATCCTGCTTTTTTTATAACCAGCACTAGTTGAATAATTTTAAAGCCACTTTGAGAGAACGCAAGAAAACTGTAAACACAACTTCTGACAAATCCTCAACGTTTTAGTTGAAATGGCTCACTCATTAACAAACAGTCCAGCAGATTATTTGCATTAGCATAAATTAATTAATTTGGGGTTGCATTACTAGTCACCTGTCAAACGTAAATTAGATTTTTCAGCTCTGTCTATGGACACCAGTCACTCTGAAAGACTTATCTGGTTCTCAAAGCTGCTAAACAGCTCTGCTATATCCGTTAGTTAGTGGCTAACCTTGTTTGACAATGGACTGAAACTCTCTGCAGAGCTGTGGAGGACAGAGGTGGCAATCATTATGTGCGGGTTTGTTACTGTGACCACTCCCTTTTACATAACACATAATCCTCTAATGCCGTGTTAACTATGGTGATCATAGCCACTTAAACCTACTGACATGCAGAGTGCAGACTAATTGAACTCCTGGGATGAAAGTGTATCCGCGACTTTAGAAGGAGAAAATACAGACTTTGCTGAAATTGAATGTACCAGTAGGTTAAATCAACATCCGACTGCATCCACTCTAGCCTGTCTTTGAGGCACAACACATTTGATTTTCATTGACAATGCCGGGTCAGTTAGTAATTCCTGCCTCTGTTATCAGGCATTATGAGTCATTAGAGGTTATTCATGTTGCCTTCAGGGGCAGGAAGGGAATAAATACATCAAGTTGGTCTTATTTTGTTTACTTTATATGCAGAGGAAGCTAATCTTGTCTGTGTTCCAAAAGTGGACCCGGGTGTAGAGTGGATGTGCAGTGCAGGGTGGTAAAAGCCTTGGTGGGCAATCTGCTCTCAAAGCCTCAGAGGAAGGAAGTTAAGAGGGACCTGGCCACTGAAGTACTCTAAAAGGAATTTGATGTCTATCTTTTTGCATACTTAATAAGTCCATGTGCCACAGATTCAGAGCTCTTCATCTCATTTTCATCAAGCACAAAACATACAGTGCCATGACAGTAACGCTGACGCTACTCTGGAAGAATTCAAATGTTTCTGACAGCAACTGTTGGTTGCCAGATGGTGTCCAGCTTACAGATTACAACAAATTTCGTTATATTTACATTTCATAACAAATAATAATAGGTTTTGACCTCAACTCTGGCCTTTTACCTTTTTTATTTGTTATAATAAAACGGTAAAAGGCAAAAATCTATCCTGAGAAAAGAAACTTTTCCCTTCTTTTCCGGATCCTCTTGAATCAATGTTGGTGTGGCCTCTGAAAATAAAACAATACATTCTGGGTATTTTATATTGTAGGGTGGCTGTAGTACTCTCCTCTGATTAAAATTGAGCATGGGCTCAGAGTTCAACAGGCTTGACACTGCGACTGATAAGATAGACAAAAGCAAATGACATTTAAGAGAATGAAACTTTTCATTTTGAAAAAAACACTGGATATTATCCCAGAGGCTTTGCAGAGACACTGATGCACTGGCAAATTTAATCGGTCTGATTAAATTTTACAGTGAGTAAACACAAAATAAGCTCTCAGCCATTTATGTATCTGCTTTCATTTTCTTGTACTGATGCAGGTCCTGTTTTGTTTTGTTTTTTTTTTGTTCATTGTTTTTTTTGTTTTTTTTGTAGGGCAAGTTTTTCTTGCAAGTGAAGATCGGTTACACCATTGGTCACAGCGTTTCCCTAATCTCTCTTACCACCGCTATCGTGATCCTCTGCATCTTCAGGTACGTAGAAGTACAAAACATTAAGAGGTCTGTTGGTTATTTCATCATAACCGTCACTGTATCTAATGTGGATAAGCTTTGAAACATTATTTTCCTTCGCTTTTACTGGTGACTCTGATGATAATTCCTCACACTGCGGATGAATTGATTCTCTGTCCTTATGTGGTCACTTGTCTAGAAAAGGGTAAGAGGATAGACTGAAGAGGAAACACTGCGGCAAGACTGTTTTCCTGCTGCGTGATATGATGTACGGCATTTCACTGTCAAACATCAAACACTTTTCGCTGTGATTTGATAATCTCTGATAAATGCAGCCTCACACCCGAGCAGAAAGAGACTGCTTATGTTTAAGTCTGAATGAGCAGAGGAAAGATACAAATACTTTTGAATGAAATTAATTGTCACTCACATTTGAAGACCCATGGTTTTTTGATGACGTATGTCTGCTGTGGTTCGGAGATTACATGCCTCAAGTATGGTGGGTTTACAGACACTGATGAGTCAGGGCTTTACTGGGAGCTACATTTTTCAGATCACAGCTTAAGAGTGCAGCATTTTCACTGTAAAGCAATCAACAGGCAATATGATCATGACTCACAAAATACTGTAGATGTGTGACAAAAATCTTTTTATGTGTAAAAGGAGATGAACAGCCTGTGTTTGTACACACATTTATCTTTGTGTACAGCATTTTGTCACCCAACACACTGTAAATAAGTATTATACTCTGCCTCACAAGTCACCACATGAACCGAGACGCTGTGAAATAATTTCTCTTGTTACATCAACCCTTCTGTCTGCACTCACTTCATCATTTTTAATTCATAGTCAGAGTAATGTGATGTAACAAGTGTCATTCTTCTTCCATGTTTTCATCTATTTGCTTCTATACACTTGCTAATTTCTGTTCAGGGCCACTGTGAGAGAGGAAAATATTCGTGTTATGCTTCACTGCTGGTGGCAGCCATAGACTGTGAACAGCATACTGTATAATTGGATATAGCCTCTCTAACAGCAGGTGGCTGCTGTAGAGCTCCCTATAGGTCCTAAGTTCTCCACTGTAATGGTCTTTTAAAGAAGACGTATTATGTATATTTTACTGCTTTTTGTTCAACATTGTGTCAATTTTGAACACCTACACAATAGTTCTGCATGATTATCAGCTCCAAAAACTCCTTAGCTGTCTCATACAGATGTCAAGAAAAATCCCAATTTCAACCGATATGTGGCCACTTCCTGAAACTTTCTTGAAATCTCATTGGTGGATTATGGCAGGACCCCTATAGCTCCTGTTGTGCAACTTTGCAGAGGTTCAGGATGGACATATAACATTAAAACTTGTAAGGATGTTCTAAAATATGGAACAGCATAATATGTCTCCTTTAAATGGGAGACAGCCTCTCACTACAGTATTACAATATTTTTGATAAACATGTATCTGGACTGCAACTGGACACAAAGCTGTCTGTGTCCTATATTCTGCATCTGCCACTAAAATGTTTACTTCTCAGTTAGTCGTTTAAGGCTACTTTTCACATTTCCACAGTCCAGGAGCATAGTGTGAAGAGTTTTCTTTGCTCTCGCGAATAAGTGCCACACAGCGGGCCCAAGGTCAGGAGAATAAAGCACCGATTGAAAGTGTGAAATAAAGGCCACCGACAGATTTGAGCCTTAAGGGGAGTTATGACAGGGCAGTGGGAGGTGAGGGTTGCTTGGGGGACAATAGGGAGGTGTTTCCATGGGACAGGGAGAGTCACACCTGTTCCTGAAAGACACCATAGATCACAGGTAGGTGTCTGTCACATTTAGGCTTGTTATCCATGGTGTGTTGAGATAAAAGCCTCAACAAATGGGTCCCCCTGATAAATCTTTTATAAAGTCTGTAACTCTTTAGTTTATACAGTATAGGACACCTGTTACCTGCTGTGAATTAACATTTAGGCATAGGTGTAGACTAGTTTTCTGTTTCCTCGGGGGTTAAATATGTTGAAATTGTCCTGTAAATAAATTAATGTCACTGTCACTGTCGCCAGAAAATAATTAATCATATTTTGGTGTAGCATCAATAAAGGGCAGCAGGAATGAATTGATTACATTAATATCTCACCAAGATTATGAATGTGAACTTGAGGTTGTAAGATTAGATGCACTATGTTGCCGCCATTTATCATTTATTCATTACTGATCAGTGTACAGTGTGTGAAATGAGAATGAATTGTTGCATATCTATGTGAGGTTGTGCATATATTTACATATATTCATTTCATCTAGAGTGTGGAATATCCCCAGAGATGTTATATGTGGGCCATTTAAATTTGTATGAGGTCAATATAGTTTGTTATGAGACAGTGTACATATCAGAGTCTTACGTTGTTAATTGATTTGTCTGATTAATCTCAGAAGTTATAGGCCAAATAGATGTGACCAGACATGAAAATAAAGCAATTCTCTCATCAATTACAATATTAATAAAACTGAATTTCTAATGAACGACAATTGGACAAAAGAAAAAAAAAAGAAAAAAGAAAAAAGAATAAATTATGATAATTATAAGAAATAAAATGAGCGCAAATACTGAAACCATATATGGTTTCACATTTTAAATCATTAATGATTTAAGAGTGTATTTTCAGCTCCTCTTAAATCCTCCAGTGATTTGGAGCATAACAGCTGAAAGCAGCATCACCAGATATTTTTGTTCTGTTTTTTTTTGTTTCTTTTTTAAAACAAGAACAGGAGGATCTGTGGGTCATTCAAAGTTCATAATATTAAAGTATTTGTGAGAGATAGTGGTGCAAGGTCGTGTTATGTCTTATAAACCAACACAAGAATTTTAAAATCAAGACACGTAAAGAATGTGAAGACTTTAAAATAGGCGGACCATGTGCTTTCAAATTGGTCTTTAGTCAGTGGTCATTCAAACGAACATTGAATTAATTCTAGCTGATGTATTTGACTGTTTACTGTGAGTGTAACAAAGGTCTCCTGTGTTAGTCATAAAAGGGTGCATCAGTCTCTGTGTGCTGCTCAGAGAGAGAAATGGCCTCACTCTTGAGACGTTCTTCAGATGATTAAAGGCTGTCATTCATTCTCTGTGCTTTTAGCAAAGGAGCTTTAGAGGAAAATGTTTCTTTCTGAGCACCAAGGTGTTTCATTTCTCAACAGGAAATTATACTTGTGGTAAATGTATTGATTCTTGGCTAAAAGGAGAAATAACCTCTGTTGTGGGAAATTACAGTCTGTGTTGACCAGTGGCTTATTGTACCTGCAAAGCACTGGCATAATGATAGAGATTAGATCCCACATTTGCACTGAACAAACAACAAACAGTTTGTGATGTGTCATCACTATCTGAAACTGCCAATAAATGTTAACATTTACACAGCAGCAGTTGAAGAAAACAAACATTTAATCAAATAACTTCCACTATTTTCAATCAAATAAAACTTGGGTAACAGCATCTAACTATTGGTGTATCGGACAGCTGCTGCAGAATGTCAACGAGCTCTCCTGGCCGTGAGGTAAGGTTAGATGAAACCTTGATGAATGCAGAGGGAGACATTAAGGGATTGAGTTTATGTTACATTTCAGCTTAATATTTCTCCGCCTTGAAGCTCCATCGACATAAACAAACGATCTGAGCTAATGGCAGCCTCATCACGACTGTGTCTCTCTCCCTTTAATCATTTAATCTTCTCAAGCACAAAATGTAATCAAGAAGTATTCAAAAACTGACGCTTGAGGATTTCAAAATGGTTTTGATTAGCCATTTTGAAATCCACCTCTCTTATCTCTTTATTGGTGAAGTGTGTGAAAGACCATGAAAACATTCATTATGCTCAAAAGCACATCCAACCACACAGTGAAAAAAGGAACTAAGAGGCTTAATTATGAGCTAATTCAGTCTGTGATTTGTGTCACTTTAAGCTATTAGTATCATGGACATTTGGTAATAAGCATAAAAGGCCCTCTTTATTAAATTAAAGTGTTTTGTCTCCTGGTTTGACTTGCATTCTTGTTTCCATACCATGTGTCCTAGGAAGCTCCACTGCACGAGGAACTACATCCACATGCATCTGTTTGTGTCATTTATCCTGAAGGCCATCGCCGTGTTTGTCAAGGATGTGGTGCTCTACGAGGTCGGGGAGGTGGACAACTGCTCCTCAGGCTCTGTGAGTTAATCGTTTGCTGTGAGTGGTTTGGGGATTTCCTCTGTGTCCTTGAACTTTGAAAGATCTCAAACTCTCCAAGAAGCTCAGCAGGTGAATGCTGAAGGTTCAGGGTCGTGCAGAAGTGCAGAGTCGTTGGCTAATTACCCCCATTAAACCAAATAATGAGAGATGTCAGCTCAAATGGGGATAAAAAGATTGAATAGTTTGAAGAGACAAGGAGGGAATTGAAGTGCTTTTGTGAAGCAACCACTTCAAAATCAAGGTAATGTCTCGTGTTATCAGATGAAACGTTTACAATACATTTGAGCTTCAAACACCAGCACGAGACAGTGTGACAATTTTCAGTATCCACTAGAGGAGTCAAAGACTGATATTTGAGTCAGTAGACTGAGTTTTTATATGATGAGTTGGGAGGAAGAATCGTGAGAATTGAAAGTTGTATCCTCGACAAATCTGAGTCAATTCATAGATTTAAAAAACAAACTTTTGGCTGTGTCTGTACAGTGATGAGGTGAAGCAGCAGAGTTAAGGTTAGCAGCGTTTTACACCTCTCTGCGTACACACACACACACTCCAAGACCATCAGTTTATTTTATCCAGATGAGACTTAAGGTTGCTGGAATGTATATTTTACTGAAATTTCATTTTTCTCCTCAGGCCTTAAGACTTAGAGAAAACTTCTAGATGTAGTTAAAGTTTTAAGTAAAGAACCTGCTCACGTTCAATTCCTCTCTCTTTAAAAGACAGCGTGTTTAATCCAGACCTGTTAGTTTAACTGCCAGTTAACATTTCACTTTGCAGTTAAGGACCAGTCTCTCGACTCTTTAGTCTGAAGTAAGAGCCTGACATTTGAGTCCTCTTTTCTATTATTGAATCAAGAACAGGCCTCGAATGAAAAATCAATTCTGAATCAAACGTTAAAGAATCAAAGTAGAATTAAAATTGCATTTTGAGGTTCCTGCATTTTAATATCTTCACACTGGCTCCCAGTCTATTTTAGTTGTAATTTTAATCTTTTATGTTGTTTGTTTAAAAAGCTCTGAATGGTTTATCACCTCTGTACTTTGTGGGCTGTCTCTCCTGCTACACTGCTACACTCTTCCACTGCCCTAGATAATCAACCTCGAGACTTATTAATAACGATAAACACTAAATTTTAATATTGTTATTATTTTACGTAACATAATACAACTTCCAGGATTCCACTGTTCTTATAAATGGAGAAAGATACTAAGATTTTACACCACGACAATGGTGTAATTAACAGTTTGGGTTGTTTTTTATTCTAAGAGAAAAAAGTTTTAAGAGATGCTCAGAGCAATCTCCTTTTTAGATGGGGATTGAACACTTTAATGGTTATTGGTGATGGAAATACACCATGATACCCACAGATGATGTTGGCTCTTTCTCAGAGGTTTGAGTTACTGGCAGTAGAAACAAGAGACGTACTGAATATTTTAATATGAGACCTCATGGGATGCCAGAAACTCCTAACAGGCATCCTTAAGTTGGATTTTACCTGTATGTCTCTCAAACAAAATGTAGATGTGTGAAAAACAGAAAAAAAAAAACCTACTGATATCAAAAATGAATACTGAAATATCTTAATTTCATCGTTCAAAGCTGCACTTATTCGAGGTTTACAAGCTATTTCTGGTTGGACTTACATCAGACGACAGTGTTTGGATGTCTCCCGGTCCTCAGTTTTCTATACCACCAGCAGCAGCAGCTTATGACATACCACTGAACCACAGACCAGTGGCCCCTTGAGGCCATGATTAGGCCTGTGAACATGAAGGTTTCCGCCACATGATGTGGCCACAGAGACGAGAGGCACATCAGACTGTGTTTGTTAGTGAGCTTTCTGGCCACCTCAAGTGTGTTAATGGAACTATTGTGTTGACAGGAGCCAGCTGCTGAAAAAGACATTATATAGAGACAGGTTCGGTGCTACAGAGCTCATCAAAGCCTTGACATTATTTCCATTACAACTGCTGGCTCAGATGTTGTGTCTATGTGTGAGTGTGCAGTTGTGTGGGTTTTCTGCATGCTTGGTTCATTACCGCTCTTGTGTAGCTGTATGTTTGCCTTTGTGACCTCTTAGATTAATTCATGATATAATCACTGTGGGGAAGCTTGAAACAAAAAATGTATTATTTAAGGTACCTGTGTGCTTGTCAGTAGGTGTGTGTGTGTGTGTGTGTGTGTGTGTGCTTTCCCTGTGTTTTTCCAGTAGCAAAATATCTCATCACACATCCACATGCTGCAAATGGCAGGCATTTTAAAATGGAGCACCAGTGAACAATTTGCACTGATTTGCACGCATTAGATCTAGCAGAAAGGTTCACACAGTCCATCTGGATCTGTTTTCCTCCCCTCAACATACCAAGAGGGAATTCATTTATATAGGCTACCAAATCCTTGTCAGCTTCACTGCCAGCTGCTTTAATGAGCTGTCCGAAACTTTACCTCTGTGCTGGAGGACTGGATCCAAACAAAACAAGACAAGGAAGGTACATTTCTTGGCTGTGTAAACCAGTGACCCAGGTGTATCACATTCAACAAGCAAACTCACCATCGTTTGAGACGCAGAGCTGCGTGAAATTCTCTGTCAACATGCCTTAAGAACAAGTTTTCTCCACTTAGGGGAAAGTGTTGCTTGCATCGTTAAACCGGTCTTAATATGGTCAGTAGAAGAAGTAAAAGTAAAGTATAGTAAAAGTAGGAACATGAACTCCTGAGCTCCCTGTGATGCCAGTTAGATGGAGACAGCACTTCTCATCTGGGCAAACAGTGGAAATCTCTCCAGCCTCCTCCTCTGTGCTCAGAGAGAGTGGTCTCTTAGTTTTCTAGACTGCCTGCAAGGCTGATTTAAAAAAAAACAAAAAAAGAAAATTCCCATATCATACCATTAATTGTTATTTCAATGTTCTGACTACAACATTATGTATTTGTGTTAATTTTTCCTTTTAATAACAAAATAAAAACTGAAATGAATCATTTGAAAAGAGTACATGTTGTACCATGTACTGAGCTGACTGTGTTACCTGGGAAACTCTGATCAGTGCACTAAATGAGAAGCTGTTTGACCTCTATTTCTTCAGCTTCAGTGACAATTGATGCTCATGTTTTCATGAAGAGCTCCACTCTTCTGCTGGAGCGCAGCACTGGACTAGAGTTCATTTTTCATGTGACAAATTTCAAGTTGAGCAAAGAGGTGTGGCATTTTGTTTGTTTGTCCTGGTTTTGTGAGAGGAGGAAGAGGAAGAGGATGAGCCCGGCCTGAAAAAAAGAGTTTTAATCACATCTTTGTTATCTTTACATCTGTGCTCTACTCTCCACATTTCTCTATCCACAATGCGCAGCAGTCCATCCCTAATCACACGCTGTCCTTTTCCCTGCCGTCCCATTTCATCCCATGTCTTGCATCTGGTAAATGAACCTTTTATACATATCCTTTTCTAACAATAGCAGCTCCCATAGCTCCCCCACGACTCTGCATTAGATGAGAGCAAACTGAATTTTGAATGAATTCATCCTGTTGGAAGGTTTGTGCTGCTGTGCGGTCAGCCAACCAGAATACAGCTGATCGTGTTATCCTGCATGGTTGTTTCAGCTTTCCTCACTTGTTCCTCGCTAGCTTAAATATCTGCTGGGACATTTCTGCACTGTGGTGGCTTTGCTTCCTCTAGTTTATATCATTAGGGTACAAGCACTTTGTTAGGAATAGCACCCTAATACAGGGTTGTGCCTCCCTCCATGTTGTCTTATATTATCAGCTGCTTTTTCAGCTACACCTTCATGTTGCAAATCTTCCGCTCAACCAGATCCCAAAGATGCTCAAGTCGATTCAAGTCTAGTGACTGGAGGGATCACTGAAGTTCACTGAACTCATTGCCAGACTCACGAAACCAAGCTGGAAGTAGCATTAGAGGATGGTAAATAGTGGTAATTATTAAATTAAAGTGTGCAAACAAAATATTCCTACACCATCACCAGCCTGGACTGTTGACACAAGTCAAGGTTGAGTCCATGGATTTAAGCTGTTGAAGCTGAATTAATCAGAGATATTCATCAGACCAGGCCGTGTTTTCAGTCTTCGGCTGTCCAGTTCTGCTGAGTTCTGCTAACCCTGTGCCCACAGCAGCCTCAGTTTTCTGTCCGTGGCTGACAGGGGTGGATCCTGACATGGTCCTCTGCACGTGTTGCGCATTCTGAGATGCTTCTCTGCTCACCACTGTTTTGAAAGAGTGGTTATTTGAGTTACCATACTTTCTCTAAGCTGCAACCAGTCTGACCACCCTGCCCTGAATCTTTCTTATCCACTGAACCACTGAAGTGGAGAAGGTTTTCTCTGTTTTGTTTTGTTTTTGGCACTCTGCGAAAACCCTAGAGATTGTTGTGCATAGAAATCCCAGGAGATCAGCAGTTTTCAGAAATGCTCAAACCAGCCCGTCTGGTCATACCACGGTCAAAGTGACTGAAATAACATTTTTATTTATTTATCCCCCACCCTGATGTTTGATGTGAACATTCACTGGAACTTCTTCTGACCCGTATCTGCTATTCACATTTTCTGCTGCCCATTGTTGTGCCACACGATTGGCTGATCCAAATAGTCTGTAATAAGCTGTTCATCCTGAGAAACCATGGAGTTGTAACTGTTAACTCTAACCTTAAAACTTTAAGATATGAACTTTCAAAGCCTCCGTTATAATGATGAAGGCATCTCACTTCTGTGCTCTACATACCAACATTACATTCATGATTCCACTTGTAAAACTGTAAAAATTCCACTGTAAAAAAGTATATTTTTTCAGTGGAGGGCAGCATTTAGAGCAGAGTTACAACAAGGCTCAGAGCTGGAATTATTCTGGGTATCTGCAATCAGATGCACCAAGGCTTGTCAGCCGACTACATGTCTCACAGGTGCTCCCCTCAGTTTGCTGAGGGGAGCACATGTGAGACGATGTGGTTGATGGTACTCTTTGTCCCTGCTGTTTGACTTGTGTATGTGTTTGTGTTTCAGCGCTTGGTTGAATCACAAAGCAAGAAATTAAGTGCTTTTTTTTCAGTGTTAGGAAACAGAAAGCTGGTACAAAAGAAAAAGAAATAAAACTATACATTTTTCGCTCGAGGGAATAATTTGGTACTTTAATAACTTCACTGAAATCTTGTCTCGCTCAGTATGTGTCCACCTGTGTATCTCTGAGGATAACTGTGTAATTTGTACTCTTGTGTATTGTGTCCATTGCCAGGTTGGCTGCAAGGCAGTGATTGTGTTCTTCCAGTACTGTATTATGGCCAGTTTCTTCTGGCTGCTGGTGGAAGGCCTTTACCTTCACGCATTGTTGGCCGTCTCTTTCTTCTCTGAGAGGAAGTACTTCTGGGCTTACATTCTGATCGGCTGGGGTGAGTAGGTCCTCCTATTAAACTTTAATTCGCTTCTACTGTCCACACACCAACTGTCCATCGATGGACAGCAGGTTGTGACACACGTTGATGGAATGTGACAATAACGTTGTTGTGTATTCTTACTGTATGTCTCTGTTTAATGTACGCAGGGGGTCCAACAGTTTTCATCACAGCTTGGAGCATTGCTAAAGCCTACTACAATGATGTGGGGTAAGAAAAATGTCTGGGAATTTCTGACATTTTTTTTTTTGCTTTGATTTGCAACATCATGTACGTGAATACTGTTTTATGTCTTACCAGGTGCTGGGATATAATAGAGAACACTGATGTGTTTTGGTGGATCATTAAAACTCCTATTTTAGCATCAATCCTGGTAGGTTACAAGCCTGAAGCACCTTTTTATCACTCAAACTTAATTACATCAACATTTAGGCACACTGAGCTCCCAAGTCAGACTTTTCCAAAGTAAAACTAATTGCCAGTGAGAGAGAAAACATCTGTGTCAGTTACTATCAATCCAGCGCAGACTTAACTGTCAGTGTAATTTATGTGAATGCTTTTGAGCTGCAGATCCTTTCGATAGTCCTACTGTATGCTAGTGCAAATGAGAGGTTAGTATGACCTTAAGATTCTTATTTCACTTTGGAAAGTCAGCAGAAGAATCTACATCAAGTTTATTTTTGACTGACAGGTCATCATCCACTTAATTTTGTAGCATCTTTATTGCTGTCCTTTGCTCCATTTTCAGTCCGAACACAGTGACAGACCCCACAGAAACATCTGTAGACAGCTGCACACAGAGAAGTTGAAGACAGGGATGACTTTTAATGTACTTTTGGTGTGTTCAAGGACAAGATATTTTTGGAAATACTCTTATTTGCTTTTTTTTTTTTTTTACCAAGTGTTACATCAGAAGATCAATATCACTCTCATACCTGTGTGTTAAATATGGAGCTGTAGTCGTAGGAGGCAATGAGCCTGGCAGCAGTGGAAAGAGCTTTGCCGCTGTCTGTCAAGGAGAAGCATGTTACTTGGGTTAAACAAATAATGTATAACATTATAATTAGTGAGGTTTAGAGGCTAATAATGATGTTAAACTTAATGAAGATCAAGAGAGCTGAACTAACCTCTGGCTCAATCTCTGAATCAATGGATATTTAGAGAAATTTGACTGTTCACTCTTGCTGCAGATTATGAGAGGGTTGATACCATAAATATGAAGCTAAAAGCCAGGATCCTGTTAGCCTAGCTTAGCACAAAGGCAGTAGCCAGGGTGTAAAAGCTAGCCTAGCTCTGTCAAGTGTGGAAAAACACCTCCAGGGATACTCTGCACAAAGGCAAATAATTACCCCCATAAAACCATATTTTTTATCAGTTCTACACTTTTCTGTATGATTTTGTTTGCTAATGAACATGACATGATGTTTATTAGTGCGCTGCTGGGTAGATTTTGTTACCTTTGAAGAGAATCTGGCTGCCTGCCCTTATTTTGTGCAGAAATAACCTAACAGGCTCCTGGCTTCATATTTAGCATACACACTTAAAATAACATATCTTCAGAGAGAGAGAACGTAAGTTATCTGCATCGGTTGTGTGTGTGTGTGTGTGTGTGTGTGTGTGTGTGTGTGTAAACAAGTGAAAGGAAGCAAATTTGTAGATTTGTGTGCGGAGTGATAAAAGGGGACACTTTCAGAGAGGTGTGAAGAGGAGGGTAGAGACGAGTTCAACAAGCATGACTTGAGAAGCTACAGTGGAGCATGTTAAGTAGTGACAAGAAATATTATTATAATTCAGGAACTGCATCAGTATTTTTGCTTTATTAATGCCCTATCTTTACATGACGTGTACATAGAGCCAGACGGGCTGTTTTCCAATGACCATTCTTGCTTCATATTTACCTTATGATATGGTTGTGGTATTATTGATATTACAGTATATCATTTAAAGCTTAATATTCAATGTTTGCACCACCAGATTTGAAAAACTATATGGCATACAATGCAAATTCTCATCTGTCACTGACGTCTGCTGAGGTCCTGCTCTGTCTGTTTCCTTGCAGCAGTTGTTGACGAAGCAGGTTCAGTTATGTTATTTCACATTAGGATCAGCATCAGCAGCCAGGCTGTCAGATTACACTGTCTCTTTCTCTCTGCAGCTGCTGAGTGATGTTTGTGAGTGCATCGTGATGTGAGTGATGTGTTGCCGGTTCAGAGGTCCCACCCAAATTAACAATTTAGAAGTGCTCATTTTCCCACAGGGCAACACCACAATCCAATGAGGGCAAGATGAAACTCAGCATCTGGCTCCTATGAGCTGAGCTATGACCTCCTCAAATCCATTTGATAAAACAATGAAAACAGGTTGAAGAGAAGTTGTGACTTTCTTCAGAGCGAGTTTTTTTTTGTTTTCCATCTGGGAATATCATACAGAAAGAATATAATAATTTTGAGAAATATTTCACTAACCTGCAGCATAAAACCTTTTTACACTGTAAAATATCCCTATATCACCCTCACAGCTGAATTTCCTTTACAGATGAACTTCATTCTTTTTATCTGCATCATTCGAATACTTCGCCAAAAGATCAACTGCCCAGATATCGGAAGAAATGAGTCCAACCAGTACTCGTGAGTGTGATTTCATGTCTTTTTCATGGTGTAAAATAAAATATTCATCACCTGAGATAAAACGAAATATCATTGATCAATCTAAGGACATTAGGAATCCTCTGCACTACTTTATCAGTTTTCTGCATTAGGATAAA
>OMNW01025037.1:2500-11394 GCA_900303245.1 Selene dorsalis
AATTTTTTTGTACTTTGTGCTTTATATGTGAGCTAGGCCAAATGGGACTGCTAAGATTTTAAAGTAAGTTTACCAGTACATCATGTAGAAGAGTGAGGCCTTTAGCCACTAGATATCTGCCTTTCAGTTGTGTTTGCATGGAATAATCACAGTACTTTGATAGTTTTAGGTAATTTATGATATTGAACAATCCATTGTCTGCAGGTAGCTTGGCATTTTTCAAAACAAGAATTCATTTTAATGGTTCCACATTAACAAGTGCAAAAATGTAATACTTTCTGGCAAAGATCTTCAGAAAGTGTGCAAGACTGGACATTTCATTCCCCTTTCTTAGTACTTTGGCCAGAGGGAAATGACTCGCAGCAGTGGAAAAAGAATTATAGAAATTTAAATGACTCTCAGCTGAAACTTAACTGTACAGTCAGTGTGTTTGAATGTGATATCCACTTGGACTTTACTGGAGCAAATGAGTCTAGGTGTTTTAACCGACAACAAGTAAACACAAGCCGTCTTTGCAAATGGATTAATTCATGTCTCATAACTCTACTCTATACCGAACACAAACATTACCATGTGCTTTGACTTTTTTGATTTTTAAAGCCAAATTCTGTTTACTTGTTTATAACACCTTCTGAGACTGTGCAATAAGTTGCAAACTCAGAATTGAACATGTAGGTTTTATGTTTATGTTACAATACTGAAACAATATAGCTGTGATTGATTTTATCCAATGAAAGCTGTGCTCATGTGTATTACTGGCTACTTTGTGTATCTATATATCCACCATATAAACAAAGATACAAACATGACCGACATATACGATATACCATATGTCTGTATCTGTACATATGCCTTTTTCGTTGCAATATCAATGCTGAACATGAACAACAGTGTAACTCGCGTGCCAACAAATTTATGGGAGAACTTGTATGTTAAACAATGAACATTCAGAAATCATGTACTCAAAGTCTTTAGCACAGCTCACATTGCATTACTTGTATAAAGTTTGATGTGTTACAGGAAAACATATACAGTAAGTGCTTTTGTACAGTGGTACTTATATGGTGCAATATGTAGCAACTTGTGTAATGTGGGCTGATTGTGTGCTATAGTCTGGTCTGTATGATCCATTAAACAGAAAAACAATACAGAACAACAGATATAATGTTTCTCCTCTGAATCTTTCTTGAGTTTTACATCAAATGGACTAAGTAAAAGTATTTTAATATTATAATTGATATGAACAAGGTCAATGTCAGAGCCTGATGGCATTTATGATTACAATGTGAATAGTTTAAATGCCTGACTTTTTTGTTTTAATTAATCTTTAATTTTAATCTTTACACTTTTATGTGAGTGTCCTGCTAGAATATGTTTATACCTTTAATGTTTAAAACTATGTTATATTTCTCATGCTGTACATGTCTGCAGCAATTCCTTTCACCCTCTATTTGTTATCAGCCCCTGTCTCTTTAACAGACCCTCTCCCAACTAAGCCTAGTCTGCTCTGATTGGTCGGTTCTCACAGGCCTGAGCAGGCAATGCACAATGTATTTCCAGCTTAGTGGTTGCTGGTGTTTTCAAGACCATAACAGAATTTAGCTGAAGTCCCACAGTGATTGATGCCACTGATTATTGATTATCTTGACCATCACAACTGAGAAATTAACAACATTGGCAAGTAGGATAACAAATTCCACAGTGTTTTCTTTAGGTAATAAATGCAAACATTATTTTTATGTCTCTGTCACATAATAGAATTTCTGTATTTATACAAAAACTGTCTATTCCACAAACATATACTATGTTTTACATTTGTGCTCAGAGGGGTGAAGAGAGCGAGTGAAGTAGAAAATATTAGCTGTGCAATGGTATGTAATGTGTGTGCATAGCGGACTACATGTAAACACCAGTCATGCAATAACAGACCAATGACACAATAATGATGCAGTGACATGGCTGGGAAAGACAGTTTAAATGCTTCTGTAGTAGAATAACTGCCCAGTAATTTAGAGTACTAGAAGTTACTGTGAGAACTGTACTATGTGCATGTTTCATAGAAAAAGAGAGGGTTTTTCTTGGCATGCATTTTCACAATCATGTAGTGAATATGTCTTTTGAGCAAAGCCCAAAATCAGAACCTGATTGTCAGAGCCATCAGATTTGTCAATGGAGTAACAGAAAATTACAATAATAGATTAGATTAGATTAGATTAGATTAGATTAGATCATTTAGACAAGCAGTGCCCGTGAGACAATGAAAGTATGAGTGCAAAAAGCAGTAAAGTTCAGAGAGATAGATGTATGGATGTATAAACAACAACTCTGAGAAGTAGCTCTATATAAATACACATCAGTATGTATATCAGTTATCAGTGGACAATGGCATTCACTGTGGAGGTGAACAGAGACACTTTTTTTCTACCATCACCTTTTTCAAAACTTTGTCCATATTTGGTGCCAGGTCCACAATGACTTTTTTCCAAGGTGAACTGAAAGAATGTTTCAGTTTTTTCTTATAAAGGCATGTTACACTTAATATTATTTTATTCTCAAGCATATTTATGTGTGTACTTTATTGTGTTGAAAATGGCAACTGAAGTGCAAGAGTAAATACAACATGTATGTCAGACTTATAGTATGTTGACTCAATCTAACTGGTTTGGCTTCTTCTTCTTGGCATTCTTCTTATTGAGTTGTTTAATCAACTTATAAACTGTTATTATCTGAATCCAGTTATACTTTTACACAACAGGGGGTGTTGTATGTAAAATGTTTTTATGCTTGATGAAATTGTAAATATTTGTTTTTAAGGTCAGACTCTCCCATCAGAGAATGTGATGTCCAGTAGCAGTATATCATACTGGAGTGTTATGTCAGCCACAGCAGGACGCTCTGCAGAAACTTTCTTGGTCTCTTTTACAATCAATGGGCTGATGACCACTGGTAATAGTCCCTTATTTATTTCCACAGAGATTATTATAGTTGATACACATTGGAGTCTACAGCAACCTATAATGTGCACTGTTATATGATTCCATTTATGTAATTTATTTTCAATTCAAATATCACTGCTCAGCAATTACACTTCAAAATAATGGTAGATAATTTCCCCAAACCAGAGAGCAGATCTTGTTGTAGAATGCTCAGTATTTTTTTCCCATCCCATCTCTCTGATGATGAAACAATGTAACAAAATGGGAAAACTGACTGTGTCAAAAAAAAAGAAAAAAGAAATGTATCATGTGTTTGTTTCCACCAAGATCTTTATCTACAGCCATAGAGATTGAAGAACACAAGCTGTCATTCTGGACATCCTACCACTAGAACGTAAGTACTGATGCAAATTAAACATCATAATTTGAGTATATTTATGATTTGTGAGGCATCAGCAACAAAGACAAACACGAATCGATATCTATCACAACAACATCTACAAGGTAAGCTCAACTATAACAAATTCTGGATAAAAAGACTTTCATTTTCCCCCTGTAAGTTAGCCAAATAAACAGTTGCTTGCACTGAAAAAGGTTTCTTCAGGTTTGAGTAACAAACATCTGAAACACAGT
Organism: Selene dorsalis; assembly: GCA_900303245.1. Taxonomy (NCBI): domain Eukaryota; kingdom Metazoa; phylum Chordata; class Actinopteri; order Carangiformes; family Carangidae; genus Selene; species Selene dorsalis. Next base: position 6,070 of record OMNW01025037.1, read on the forward strand.
TAAACTTTCCACAACAACAATTACTGTGTGTAAATAGTAATCAAGGAGAAACTTTATACGTGATAGCTGAATGATTCTGTGTGATAATTTCCTCACCTTGTATTTACTGGAATAATAATAGAAGTGGTAATGTAAGCAGTGATACTGCATAAAACTGTTCCACAACAAAAGTGAACAGACTGAGGAACACTAAAGGTTGTAGATCACTATGATGCCCAGGGCTCCAGTTCTATTTAGGCCAATAAATAGTTTTTTTCTTCTATTTTGATAATTACTCTTGCATTGAACCAAAGCATTTTTAGAAACACTTTAAATAATTCAAGTGTGAAATGTGAGTCAAGAAAGAGGGGCATTTCCACAAACATACTTTTGAGGAAATGCATGACCTTACCTTTCTCATATACCATATGAGGGGAGTAGAAACAGGCTCCAGCTATGTGCCCCTTCCAAGCTGTCCTCTGTGATCACAGTCAGCACATCCCCCTTTCATGAGGACATCATCACCATCTTAATCCTGCAAAGAAACACCACATCATAAATAAGTAACATTTATTGATAAGCAGCAACTACATCATGTCTTTAATGAAGCTCTGAATGTAGTCTGATGAATTGTGCTTAAATTCACAATTTGAAAAGTTGGACTGGTTGTTTATATATTTATATGTTATATAAAGATGTATTTTATTTATTGCACCATGATACTGAAATTTGTCAGAGGTTTTGATAAAATGTTAACTCTGTTTCTGAGGCAATACATATTTGCTGTATTTTTCATGAATGTAGCCTGCTGAATGTGTTTGTCTCTCTGTCTGTCTTTCTGTGTGCGCACACATGACCTCATCTCTCTGGGGAGATGAGATCATGTGTGTGCAGGAGGGATTGAAATTGTAAACCCATGAGATGACTTACTTTGATTTAATATTTGCAGCAACTCTTAGTACACAACAGCCTGGTGTCTTGGTGATGTATTTTAAATAAATAAAGAATCAATACTTTTGAATGAGGTCTGTCTGTATTTTTCTGGAGTAAAGTGGGACAAGAAACATTTCAGATTATGATTTCGAATTACCACTGAACCCTGAGAGAAGACTGTCTGCATGCATGAGACAACAATGCACCAATGTGGAACAAAACACTAGAACCACCACCAGCTGGCACTAGTAGGCTTACACATGAGCATGATGCATCGAGCTGTGCTGTAAATTCATTCATGGGCATGTATGGGGGCTCTCTCTTGACATGAATATTTACAATAGAAGACAAATTTCAAAGTTCAGTTACTTTTTCTGTGTTTCTTTCACAAGTGTTGTCTTAGCTTTGAGTATATGCCTTATCCTATTACAAAATAATTATTGTAAATAAATTACAGGGAAGGAATAGGATGGTGAAGGGTAACTTGTACATATTTAGAGAGTTAGCAAATACAGGATGTGTGTGTATGCGGCTGACTTTCTTTGTCTGCAGCATTCACAGCTCCTCCATCCCTCCCCCTCCGCGTCCTTCCTTCCTGTGCGCATGCCTCCTTTCAGCACCACGGACAGCGACCTGCCTAATAGAGCTGCGTTGCCATGGCGATGTGCAGCCTGTTCACTGGAAGTGTGCTGTGGAGCCGCCTTTAATTTCATATTCTGACAACACCACCCCCCACCCCAGCCCATCCTCTTTCTACCGCAGCTCAGGCAAATCGAATAAGGATCTGCTGAGAAACGTTACCGCTTCCTTTGTCTAACACGAGCGGGTAACAGTGCGAACGAGGTGCTTTAAGACTGTCTGATATCCTTTGCAATGCAGGCAGAGCACCAGAAGGCGTGATGCAGAATGCCGCAGCCCACATGCACGAGCACGCATATGTTTGGTCTAAATCCAGAACCAATACGTAGACATAACAGGTGGGAGGGGTTCGCAGATTCGAGGTTTTCATTATGTAGGTCACCTTGTTTCCTGCAGCTGCTGTTAGTATGGGAACATATACATACATATTTGTATATGTTACATACATATTTGTTGTTCTGTTTTCCTTCTGAATGGAATACGCTGTATTCCATTCAGGAGGATTTCGCCATGTACCGCAGCAGTGTGGACAGACCACTGCGGGGGAAACAAGGCACAGTTATATATAACCAACACAGAGCTGCCACAGAGCAGCACTTGCAGGATTATTCCATGAGATGTCACTGCACACCTCTGGAATAGGAGGGAGATTATGGGAGTGTGCTGAGAAGACCATACAGAGTTCAACATATAGAATGTGAATACCAACAGCTCGACCTACATTTGTACCTACTGTACATTTGGAACTTGGCTCCGAACCTACATCTAAAGCACCAGTGTTTAGTTGATACAAGTTCAACCATCATCAGAGTTTTTTGGTCAGAGCGGTGCTGGTCCGCTGGGACACAGACAGAGAGAGCTGATTTGAGAAAATGAACAATAATAATGATAATAATAATAAAGTGAATCATCAAAATAATTATCAATAAGCCTACATGAATATAATTCTGTGTTTCAGTGTACAGTAGTTTCATACAGGGGAATGGTTGATTCTTTCCACTACTAATTTTGGAGAGAAGCCCATCTCCACTCATTCATTGTGCTTTGTAGGATCTGTTTAACGTTTAACACGCGCTTTCAAATTAAAATATGACTGACTATTTTCACCTGTGCTATGATTATAATTTAAACTCATAATCGCAGATTTTCGGCGAAAAGACCACAAAGTTGAAATCGGAACTCTTCCTTCGTTGACGCAGCATGGCTACAATAACAATAGGTGGTGCTGTTACACTATTTATTACCACAGTGGTTGTGTCTGTGAGGGGTGCATCCTTGTTCATGTGCATTCAGTAGCAATCTATTGAGAGGGGCTGAAAGAACCGACCGAACACTCTTCATCATTTTGGTAGAATGATGGTCCTCGCAGACTTTTCGTGTTTATTCTTCCCGGGAGGAAACTGAAAATTTCAAATAACTGTTGACGGATTCAAGACCGCTTTTTGCCAAACCATGGCGGTAACGGGCATCAAAGGACAACGACTGGATGTGTGGATTCTCTTTTGTCTCGCGCTACTGATTGGGATTAAATTGGAAGGGATCACTGCTCAAATAAGGTATTCCATTCAGGAGGAATCAAAATCAGGGGCGGTTGTTGGAAATGTGGCCAAAGATCTTGGGTTAGATCTTGGAAGATTGACCGACAGAAATCTGCGCGTTGTATCAGGGACAAAGCAGGATCTGTTCAAGGTAAATCCGAGAGATGGAGTTTTGCTAGTAAGCCAGAGAGTAAACAGAGAAGAGCTATGTGCAAAAACTGTTCCATGCGTCATGAATCTGAAAGCAGTTGTAGAAAATCCTCTCGAGATGCATCAGGTAATTATTGAAATACTTGATATAAACGACAATTCGCCCAAATTCCCCGAAGAAAACTACACATTAGGGGTGCTGGAGTCCGCCGTTGTGGGATCTCGATTTCAATTGGAAGGAGCTCATGACTTAGATGTCGGTTTGAATTCCTTACAGTCATATAAGCTAAACCATAACCAATATTTTCGCGTGGAAACTGAGGAATTTGGGGAGGATGGAAAAGTTCCATTCCTGATTTTGCAACGACCTTTGGATCGAGAGCAGACTGCTCAACTCTGGTTACTATTAACAGCTACAGACGGAGGAAAACCATCAAAATCTGGTACAGTTAATATCACTGTTATTGTGTCTGACATAAATGACAACTCACCAGTTTGTGATAAACAGAAATACACCATAACGGTAAAGGAAAACGCACCTCCAGGGACATACTTGTTGACAGTAAATGCATCTGACTCAGATGAGGGGATGAACGGTGAGATAGAATATTCTTTAAGGGGTAAACTCAGAGGACCCTCGTCTGACCCATTTGATTTGGACAGCAGAACCGGTCGTCTAACAGTGAAAGAAGGCCTTGATTACGAGGAAAAACAAGTCTATGAGATTAAGGTATTGGCTGCCGACAAAGGTGCCGTGTCTCTTTCCACACACTGTAACGTGGTTGTTAGAGTAGAAGATGTGAATGATAACCAACCCGAGATAGAAATCACGTCTCTTTCAAGTCGAATTCCAGAGGATGCACCTCTGGGCACGGTGGTGGCGCTGATGGGTGTGACGGACCTTGACTCAGGTGTGAATGGACAGGTGGTGTGCAGTGTGCTCGGCCATTTACCTTTTGACTTAAAGCCATCTCCCGATGGACAGTCGTACTCTTTGGTCACCAAGGACTTACTGGATAAGGAAACAATACACAAGTATGACATTACAATAACAGCTAAAGACTTAGGAAGTCCCTCGCTATCATCTACAAAGGTGATACAGGTAGATGTGGTAGATGTTAATGATAACAGACCGTTGTTCACTGAAAACCCATATACTTTTTATATGCCTGAAAATAATAAGGCCGGGAAATCAATTTTTTCTGTGAGTGCAATAGATGCTGATGTGGGTGAAAATGCAGCAGTTACATATTCACTCGACCGAAACAGCCCGGGACCAACTGTGACCTCCTTTTTGAATATAAACGAAGCCAATGGCACGGTTTCAGCGCTGAAAAGTTTTGACTTTGAAACATTGAAAACTTTCCATTTCCACGTTGTTGCGTCAGATTCTGGAACTCCGTCACTAAGCAGCAACGTCACAGTCAACGTGTTTATTCTGGATCAGAACGACAACGCTCCAGTCATCCTGTATCCAGTCAGCTCCAACGGTTCTGCTGAAGGTGTGGAGGAGATTCCCCGCAATGTGAACGCAGGACACTTGGTGACTAAAGTCAGAGCCTATGACGCTGATATAGGATATAACGGCTGGTTACTGTTTTCACTGCAGGAAGTTACTGACCACAGTCTCTTTGGTTTGGACCGCTACACAGGACAGATCAGAACACTTCGCTCATTCACAGAGACAGACGAGGCCGAGCATAAACTGGTCATACTGGTCAAAGACAATGGGAACGTTTCACTCTCAGCAACAGCTACTGTGATTGTCAAACTTGTGGAGCCCAAAGAGGCTTTTGCAGCTTCTGATGTTAAAAGTTCAGCAAAAGCAGATGAGATAATAATGTGACTTTTTACCTGATGATAACTTTGGGCTCAGTTTCAGCACTTTTTCTCATCAGTATCATCGTGCTGATTGCAATGCAGTGCTCAAATCACGACTACACTCTAAATATCTACAAGAGACTAATTATGATGGGACACTGTGTCACAGCATCCAGTACAGATCTGGAGACAAACGGTACATGTTAGTTGGACCCAGAATGAGTATAGGATCTACTATAGTCCCAGGAAGCCATGTCTGTCTGTC
>OMNW01025038.1:21067-41339 GCA_900303245.1 Selene dorsalis
CACAGTCAGGCACCATTATCTTATACCACCGTATTGCCACATTCAAAGTAAGGGTAACACTATATAATAGGATAATAAGAGTATTTATACTTAAACAGGGGTTGACATGAACACTTGGCTGTATTGTGTAAGTGGAGTTTTCTACAGCCATTTACATGTGGTCATTTTAATGGGAGATGGCAGGGGACAAGAAGGGGTTACTGAGAATGAAAAATGTGTTGCATCACTCTTGTGCCGACTTATTGTGCCGACTCTGATGGAGCTGTTATGACTGTTAAATCCCACTGCTGTTTTTTTGCATGGTATTGGCCGATTAATCGACTATTGGCTTTTTCCTGCTCCCATCTAAGGTTATCACATCAGCCACTGTTGGACTACCTCTAACATCTGTACACGCCTGCCTATGTGGCTTCTCTGACTTCCTCCCACAGTCAGCGGTCTATCACATTTTCAAAATCAAAGAAAATGTATTCCATTGTTGAAAAGCTGCTTTAAAGTAAGAGTCGTGTCTAGAATTATGTATTGGAGACAAAAGTACAATACACTTGACTAAGTGTAGAGTGAAAGTTACAAAGTTCTTTACAAAACAAGTAACAAAAAGGACAGATCACTACAGTCACTGAAAGACCGTGATTAACTAGAGTACTCAAGTGAAAGTATTCGGTTACTGTTCACCTCTGTTATCACATATCAAGAGAAAAGGAAAGGTTTTGACTCAGCTGACTGAAGTGATGCTGAACAACAAACTGACGTCATCAAGAGGCGACCGTGGCACCTCATAGATCCACAACATTGTTGAGCAGCACAGAGGAGAAGACAGCCCAGGGTACGGACAGAGGGGAGGCGGACTCCGGGCTTGTTGCATGTCTCCAGTCACACACAGCTGCGTGGATCTGCTGACACCCGTGCACCGCCGCGCACACCTGCCCGCGCAACAGCACACAGGCAGCCCGGGCGATGATGGCGGACTGTGTCGGCTTCCAGGCGCAGATCGCCTCGATTATAGAGATTCTGGCCAATTCTGCCGTGGCGGAGATCTGCAAGCTGGTGGACGATGGCTACGCTGCGCTGCGCTCCCAGATGGAGCAGGAGCGGGAGAAGAGCGAGAAAGAGAACGACGTCCTGCGGCAGAAGCTGCGAGACATGGACGTGAAGATGAGGAGCTATGAGAGGAAGATGAGGAGACGCAGTCAGCGGGAGGAGATCACCGCCGCTCACTTCAGGCCACCCGAAGGTAAAGAGATGGAAGCTGCAGCTGGCCTGCTGCTGCTGATACCAGCCCTCCGATCAGGAGACATGAGCCTGAGGGAGGCGGGACACACACACACACACACACACACACACGCACACACACACACACACTGTCAAACAACCATTCACTCTGACGAATAGTTCATTGGGCAGGTGTAAAAAGAGTCTGCTGGAGCACGAGTTGCCATAATCTAGCAACCCTAATGGCTCAGTAGTGTAGTGATGTATTATCCATTCATGGAAATTAATGATCTTTTATAGGTTATTATAGCTGTAACATCTCGACCAGGGTATTTTCTCATTGATCTGCGGTCAGCTCCAGACAGTGTGGTTTGGGCAGGGTGACATGGTGTATAATATAGGCCTGCTGATATAATTTTATTATCCTCAGAGTTATTAACTTGAAATGCAGTCAGATAAGAACAGATAAGAAAAAATGACATAACTACACACATTACAATAAACACACACTACAAAAACACAACACAGTAAGAAAAAGATACATGAAAAACACTATACACTGAACAGACAGTTTTATTGCACAGAATTAGCAGGTTTAGTGATGACTCAAGGAACTCTGAATCGACACACCCATATTTTCTGTCTATATCATGATAAACTCTATATTGTATTATTTTGAAATATTTAACAATAATAATTTTGAAATACCCTCCATATAAGATCATAAATGACAAAATGCACTATGAGAGACAATACTTCTTTGTGTGATCTGGAGATTTTTCCCAGGTGATGAGCAGCTCCCAGTGAATCTAGGCAAGAAAACTATCAAATTTGTTGGTAGTCCTACTGATATGATCCCAGCTACATTATAACTGACACTTTTGCTGGCCTAAATTTTTACTTTTTTATATTAAAGCCCCTACAAAGAACTGGATATGATAAAGTCTCTGGTTTCTGCTGATGTCTCTGTATGACCTACAACAGCAAATGAGGCCACCGGGGGGAAGATAGATAAGCTATTTCTAAATGGCGTAACTCTTCGGGAGGCAGTGGTCGGGTCGGTCCACCAGACGAAACGCTTTACGGCCCTTGCGAGCCAAATGAGTGTCTTTACGACAATACGCGCTAGAGCTCATGGGAAATGCGGTCTTCATTCTGCCAAAATCAACACAAAATTAAAGTTCTTTGTGTAAAATGTTTGAAATATTGAAAAATAGACAAATCCAAGGTGTATGCAGTAGTTGGAGTGGACATGAGGAAAAGGGACTAGAAAGGAAAATGATGCACAGCAACATCACAGCAACTGGGTGGTTTCTTTGCTGAGGCCATTGTTCCCAGAATTGGGACCACTCTCAGATATTGGACAGATAATCTCTGTTTTCCAGCACTGGCACAAAAGGAGGCGCACGAACAACAGCACTGAGAGTGAACGGCTGTTCAGCTCTTGGATGAGAAGAGAAACAGACTGAGATGCCACAAGGCAGAGGAGAATAACTCGGCTATGAGGCACTAGTGATTTTCTCATTAATTATTCTTTCATCATTTATCAGTGATTGTATTTGTAAGAAAATGCCTACTGCATTGACAAGCTTTTCCTAAAGCTCAAAGATGTTTCACCTGTGTTTTGGACTCACTGCACTGCACATCACTTCCTCAATGATACAAAGATAAGACAGAAACTCTACTAAACATGCACTGTAATCACTAACTCATACAACTCGCCCATGCGTTCCACTGACTTCACTTATTCCACAGTAACAAGGAACACTGATGATATTGCATAACGCTGCGGCCTCATGTAACATTATTTAAAAGCTTTATTGATGTGGGTATAATTTAATTTTTAAATCTGTTTAACCTACATTTGGGTCCTCAGTGATGTTTCCTCGAGGGCAGGAGTCTGTCTGGAGAATATGGGATGGATCAACTGGTATTCTCTGTGCTGTGAAAGAGACGCAAAACCTTACCTTACTGATACTGGATCCCGTCTTCTTCCTCTCAGTGTCTCCTATAATACTATTTCTATATACACCAAATAATAACAGACTCAGCAGGTTTGGACTGAACTGTCACAGCACTTAACAATTCTTGATTCATTCACCTTCATACAATTTTTAATATCTATAGCTTTTCAAAGAATTTCTATCCCTCAGACCCCTGATTAGTCACTACGATGCTCTGATTGGCTCCTCAGTGATTCTTTCATTCACTGTCACTTTGTAGGCTGATCGTGTTTTCTTACTGAGTAGATTAATAATGTATCTCAGGACTCAGGAGATAGATTGCGCGTGCTGAATGATAACAATTCATACTCAGGATCCTGTATTGTTTTCCAGGACCTGATGACCATCAGCCTGTCGTGCCACTTCTTCCTGCCACATCTGAAGACAAGACTTTCCAATACATTTCAAAGGTAAAGATGAATCAGCAGAGTGTTTTCAGGTGTAGCTTGTTTAGTCTCAACAATTCTGACTGACACAGCAGGGATTCAGCTGATGGCTGATGGCAAACACAGATAGTTCAACCTTGGCACACATTGATTGCTGAATGGTTCGACCCAGTTGTTATGAATATATTAGACAACCTGCCTGTTTTTCATTAGTTTACATTTTTATGTTGTATTGACTGTTTTCATTTTCAGTTTACTTTTATTCCATTTTTAAACCAGGGTTAATTAAGTTTTTATTTTTTGAACACTGAAAATATGTATTTTCATATTATATGACTGGATACGGGTATATAGCCAGACATGCAGGAGGAGGGGATTCTATTTTTATTAAAGCTTCTTTTTATTTCATTGTTAACGTGTAAGTGATAGATACAGATATGTCATCTTCCAGCTGTTTCTCCCTGTTTCACAGCAGGAGGAGACCAAGGTGATGCCTACGGTGAAGCAGGAGAAAGTGGAGAGAGATGACTGCAACTTGGACCTCAAGGTGGAAGTGAACATCAGAGCGGAGTGCGGCCTGTCCACAGGTGAGTGTGGCTCAGTGTGCAGTTCAGGCAGTGTAAATAGATTGAAGCTGTTTAAAAACATAAACCACCACCCTGCAAAGGTGAGCTACCTGTAATTAGCTTAAGCAATGAGTTCAAACTTCAGATATTAATCACACAACACATCTGCTCACTGTTAATACCCAATATGGTACAGGCCACGCCCTTCTACAGGCTTTGTTATTGATTATTCCTAACAAACTAACTGAGTGAACTGGGTTTTATTGTTTTTGTTTGTCTTTTTCAGTCACTGATGGATATGATAAACATATTTAAAACTTGATGAATTTTTATTTCTAAACCTTCAAACACAGACTTTATATCAAATCTTGGTCTCTGGGGAAGAATCTTCTGCCTCATTTTTAATCTAATGCAGCATCGTTAGGACACTGACGGGTTCAAACATGACTGACAGGGGAGCAGTTGGTCATGATTGTTTTTCTCCTGTGATGAACACAGTGTATGATCTGTCACATTTTAAAAAAAATACCATTGATTTAAATCTGCTTCAGTGGAAGAGTACAACAATCAAGTTTTCTTAACTTCTTTTCCATAACTTCATTCACTCTGTCCCTCTCCTCCTCCTCAGCCCTGGAGCCCAGTGAAGAGATGCCCCCCACTGATGTTCTTGACACCACTATTTCCTCCTCCACCGTCCATCCCTCCTCTCCCACTGACACTACGATGGACCTGACCTGCAGGCCTCGAGCAAAACGTAAATCCACCAAACCTCTGAGCAACAGTTTGACGGTCAGTGGTGGGGGGGGCCTGGCCCCAGAGGCCAGTCGCAGAGAGCTTGGAGGAAGCCTGACAGACGGCGCTTTGAAGCCAGAGGTCCAGACGGATGATACCACAGAAGAAGAACTCCATCCCTCTCACCTGCCAGCCCCTGTAGCGTCAGACGAGCCCAGCCCTGACCGCCTCAACAGCCTGGGCCTGGACCTGGCCTGGATGCAGGAGCGGGTCAGCCATCTTGGGGCAGCATATGCAGTCGCACAGATGGGTTTGGGGAACACAGACACTGGACACCCCTCTGCAGCCTTCCCCTCACAGGGAGGGGGAGACAGTTTAGATGGCCCTCCGACCATGCTCTTCACTGGTGGAGCTCATGAAATGGCGGCGTTTGCTGCTTCCTTTGACATGGCCGCTGCAGCCGCCGCCGCTGCTGCTGTCGTTGCTGCGCCACCTCCTCCGCCTCCTCCTCCCCCTCCCCCTTCAGTGCCCTCTGCCACCACGACCAGCCAAAGGCGGCCTTATAGGAGCGCTGCTGCTGCTGCTGCTAAAGACCCTGTGGTGTGTGCCGTGTGTGGCCGTGTCTTCCCCAGTGCAGCTGCCCTGGAGCTGCACCAGCGAGTGCACACAGGGGAGAGACCCTACACCTGCCCCCACTGTGGAAAGGGCTTCGCCCAGCCCAACAACCTGCGGGTCCACCTCCTCATCCACACCGGGGAGAGGCGCTACCGATGCACACTGTGTGGGAAGAGTTTCATCTCATCCAGCCACTTGAAGAGGCACCGCACCGTCCACACACAGGAGAAACCGTACAGCTGCTCGCGCTGTGGACAGTCCTTCAGCCAGATGTGCAGCGTCCGCAGACACCGGCAGCAGTCCCAGTGTGGCCTGTAGCCTGACCACTGGATCTGGAACTGATCTCCACACAGTCGTTAAAATCCCTTTGTATGGGAGTTCATGTATCTTAAATGAGCACGTGCAAACAAGAGAAGGCTGTATCCTGTGATGACATGTAGTTGATATTTGTCCTAGGTCATAGCGGTAATATGTGAATTCTGTTTGAAGGTAGATTTCGTTGTGAGACCCTCTCTACCTTCCTCTTTGTTTCAAACTAAAAGGATCAGAGTGAACTGTGACAGAGTGCCTCAGACTATGTTGATAACACTCAAATCCATTTGTCATGACATGGTGTCGTTTGTGACAGACTCTGATTTACATATGTCGTGGAGCAGAGGGTCTTAGCTCAGACCAGGTTGGTTGGTGGTACTGTGTACTATCACTGAGCTGGATGAACACAGCCTTATTCTGAGTAAAGGAGTGCTCTCTGGTTTTTAAGTAATGAGCCTCATTGAATTGACATTTCAAGTTTTCAAATTGTCAGGCCTGAAGCAGCTGAAATCTAATGTTGCCTGAACCTCTGTGGTTTCACACATCCAGACACTTCCGCTCTGTGTTGGCTCGGTTAGCAGTTAGCTCAGCTAGGTGGTTAACTGAAAGAGAAACAGACTCATTCTAACAACTCCAAAGCAGCACAAATGCAGTAAGAATGAAAATGTTTTTTTTTTTTTGCACAACAAATCCACTAATAAGTACCTGCAGCAGCTAAATCCAAGAGCCTAATGCTATTGGTCCCTCGTCTTCATCTGTGAAAAAGCTCTGTTGGAGATGTGCAAACACAAAAAGTGCTGTTAATTATTTATTTATAGTTTATGTTAGAAAATTGTCATGAAAGTTGCACTTTTTGAACATCTTCAACACATTTTAACAACACTGTGATAAGAATGGTAACCATGATTGTTTTGGTCACTATAATCCTGATTAAATTGTTGTACTGTTTCATGTCTAGTCTAGAACTGGTCTGTGTGAAAAGTATTGTGAGATCACTTGCTTTGGAGTTGCTGGGAGTTATTTTTCTGATGAAGCTGACTGACAAGCTAAGTGCTCATACATGTGTCTAGTTGTTTTTTGCCAATGTAGGCTAACCAGATGTTGGACCTATCTCTGTACTGTATGCTCAGAAATTATATAGTCTATAGACTGTGAGATGAAACCGCAAGAGAGTTTGCTCTCCAAAACATCAGACTCCTCTTTTGAAGCACTTTAAAGGTCCCCACAACTCTTCCTGAAAGCCAGGGGTGAAATCTGGAGGGAGTGCTGACACATTGTTTGTTTCTCATGATGTGTTCGTCACATACAGTCCCCTCTGTTAGTCACATAGGTGCAGTGTCTTGAGTGTGTGGCCTTCTGCTGTTGAATGGTAAATGTTGGCACTTTGTTAAATAAATCTTATTGCAGGCCTGCACCTTTTTAAATATGACACATAAAATGAATACATGTGTCACACATGGACATGGAGATGCCCAGATGTCTTAGAAAGGGCCCAAAATATCCAGATCTGGCCCGATTCAGCCCACAGCCTGGAGCCCGGTCAGGCCAGTCTCGGGCTCTGGCACAGAATTTAACCTCTCGTCAAGAAGACTGATGTTGAGGTTTGTTTTACAGTAATGTCTGAATAATCAATTTCCCCCTCTCAGCTTTTCACAGGTTGAGGCCTGGGGTGTAACTGTCTCTTAATCATAATCACTGTTCATTCTCAGAACAAAAGACTGTAAAAAGATGTAAAGTAAAAACATATATAAATGAGAGTCGTGTTCGTATGTGTTGGTGTTGGATATCATTGGCTAAGCTGTGAGCTCCACAGCTATAACAAAAAATGTTGTCTTTTAGTATTCTTTCATGACCTGTTCCGGTGTTTAAAAATATATGGATATCATTAAACATGTAAATGGTTTGCAATGAACCTCACTGCTCTGCGGGTGTAATTTCTGTGCTGTGATCTCATGCATTAGGTTCTTTATGACCTAGACCAGTGCCTCCTCCCCCCACCAACATAATTTTGATCATCCAGTTGGGTGTGTTATTGGGATTTTTAAATTTTAATATACACACACATAATTTTGACAACCTCACAACTTCAGAGCAGACAAAAGCTCTGGGGATCTCAGGTTGGGAACCAGTGATCTCTACACTCATTTGGCAGAGCAGCAAGTAGGAAGAAAAGTTAATTTGTTTTAGAAATGACAAAATAACTGAGGCACAGATTGAAGCCTTGGTCTTTGCTCTCTGCTACTTGATCTGTATTGAAGCAGCCCCTCAATAATTTCATACCTTTAAGATTCAGAATTCACATGCATTTTCTTCATGAAATACATATTCTAGTTGTAATAAATGTTTGACTTTTAGCCCACTGCATTTTAAATGCAAATAGTGTACCTGTGACTCCATTTTATTATGAAATAGGCTTGGAAGTCCTCTCCTTACAGAGTTTTTAGTCAGTTCAGTGAACTTTCTTCTATTTTGGAAAATCAACAAATCACCAGTGAAGTTTCGTACTGTCAGTTTCTATAATACATCCATGGTGTGTACACAGTGGACTTTGCAGCTATTGAAATATTTGACATCTCGACATTATTAATTCATTTCTCGTCCATTTAAAACAGGAAACTCACGGCATCACTCTAAAATCCTCCTGTGATTAAACTCATCTGGTCTCTGCTGGAGGAGCGTCAACCGGATATGACGTCATATGTTTGCAGTCGGAGCTTCTGAACGGAGAAGAAACAAATTTAGCTTAGTTGTCCGTTAGCTGCTCAGCTTCTGGGTAAATGTGCTGAATTTCCACTATCGTTGTAATGGTCTGACCGGGACTCCGGTGTTTCCAAACCACACCAGTGGACTAATACCGTGTTTTCAGCGCCGGAGCAGCCAGCGAGTTAACGACCGTAGGAACAATGTCTAGCCGCCTGGCCTTCCAGACCCAGCTGGCCTCCATCATGGAGGTCCTGGCTAACGCTGCGGTGGCGGAGATCTGTAAACTGGTGGACGACGAATACGCCGTGGTCACTTTACAGATGTCCCAGTGCCAGAGAGAGAACAAAGCCCTGAAGAGGAAGCTGCATCTCCTGGAGCTGAAGATGGCCCGTGGAAACGCCGAGAGGAGGCTACGGGAAAGCGCCATGAACAGCAGCCGACCGAGAGTCCTGTTGAGCGCCGGCGACAGGCTCCGAGAGTGCTCACCGTCCACCGGTAAGAGCCGGAGGAACCACACCGGTCCTCTCTTTGTAAACATCAGATAAGATAGTCATGCATACTGACATCGCAAACAAGCAGAGTCAGTCCACCACGGTGCTACTCCTTCAATAAAGCAATAAAGTTTTTTTTAAATTAAAGTTGTTGTAATGCTGTAATGTTTAATGTAATGTTAATGGGTTTTTTTCAAAAACCAAGGGGAAAAACTGAATATTATTATGTGTGTGTTGAAGTCCCAATGTTTCTTTTTCTTTTAAGCTCAACAGTCAAGCACAATTTCTGAGGCTACGGAGTCAATGTTCACTTAAACTTAACACAACAGTGTGCTTGGCTGCCCCCCTCCCCACCCTCAACACACACACACACACCCCTTATGTGTTGTGATGTGTGATGTCTGTGTGTCTGCCATTGGTTGAAGTTGTGAAGACAAAACAAAAAATTAAACAGTTCAAACTATGACCGAATTCACTCTTTTAGAGTGTGTACTTGCATCTTTCTCCAGTTTCTCAAAGCCCATCTTAATTTTCTCTTTATTTTGAGGCTTTTATATGCAATTTGTGACCTTCTTCTATCAATATATAAGCAGCTTCCCGTTTATATATATGGTGGGAGCATCCTGTGACAGTCCATGTATCACAAAGTACCCAAGTATGTAGTAGATGATAATGAGTAGTTACTGACTTCACTACTTGCTGAAGGGGATCTTGTTTTATCTGCTTACATCCTGCAATAAGGTTTGTGGTTAATTATAGCATGGCTTAATTCTTCAGGCTGCAGACACATCCAAAACATTACATGCACCGGGGGGCCTCTAACTGCAAAAAGAGGAATGCAGAAGATTACCTGTGTTTTTTTTAAACCAAAAAAAATAGCATGTACTTGACTAGCTTGAGCAGCTTAGAGGAAATAGGCTGTCTCTTCTCACTGACAGACATCAGCATATTATGAATACAATTTATATATATAAAACACACTTTATAACAAAACCTGGGGGGTTTTCCTGCCTTTTTTTGGGATTTTATAACGCGTGTTCAGCCTGTGACCTCAGAAGGTGGAGAAGTGGCCTGTCTAGTGTTTTCATGATGATTTTCTAATGTTAGATCCACTTGTCTGTATTCATTTATCTTGGCTGTTTGCTCAATGCACTGGAGCAAGACATGATGTTTTCCACAGCACTGGGACTCTCCCCCTTTGTAGACTTATGTTAATGTTCATCTGGAGAGACTCAGCCAGTTGGATTGCATAGTCGTTTAACAGCCTCATCCAGGCCAGTTGCTTTTCCAGGACGTAGCCTCTTGACCTCGGCCTGCACTTCCTCTGTTATAAAGGATGAGAGTTTTGACCCCAGTGTGGAGGGAGTCACAGCTGCAGTGTCGAGTTGTGAAGGAGATGACCTGCGTCATGCTTGTTGTAGAAAAGGTTGAACTCTTTGGCCTCGTCCACACCTCTCTGTGGTTGTTGTGCTGCAGCCTGTAGGCCTCCATTACCGGATTTTATCCCCTCAGCTCCGGTTGTACACAATTGAGTTGTATTCTGTGACATCTGCCACTCTGCTCAAACAATATGGGTAGTGTGTTCCCAGCCAAACGTAGGAAAGATGTGATCTCTTCCTGAGTTCCTGCCAATACTCGAGCTGCAGGATGTGGAATCAGCTGGAGGCTTTTCGCTGAGTTATTGGAACAGCCTGTAGAGAGTACTTAGACCCACAAGTCATCACACTCGCTCTCAGAGACACACATCACCAACCGCTTATTCAGCTGTTGTGCTGAACTTGTTAGCAAATGTCTTCCTATTTGGAGATGGTTTTTGAGGCCATCTGTACTGCGATATTGACCCTTCAGCAACAACTTGTTTCATATTTTCTCATCTCTGCTTCAACTGTGGTGACACTGTTGATGCTGACTATGTACCGATTCTCAACTTGCATTGGTCTTGTGTTTGTCTAGGTGGTGTTTATGAGCGACAGATGGCCGTGGCTCTGTGGTCGGGCAGAGCTACTGCAGGGGAAGCAGCCAGTCAGATGGTCCACTCTGAGAGCATCCAGAGCAAGGTGAGCACACCACGAGGGGGTCCAGGGGCCAGATGTATAAGATACGCAGTCACACTAAAACCACGTGTAAGCCAGTGTGTGTCACCCCTGGAGCCTTTCTGAGCCTCGTAAACACACCTCTGGTCTCAGTAAATGAAGTTCAGAGTAAAAGTGAACTAAATACTTGTAGTGATTTTACGAAACTGATAAAAGTTTGTATCTCAGTTTCACAATGAGTGAAATTATTCTTTTTTGTCTTTGTGGCACAGACTGTTTTATACAAACTTCTGCAGGAGTGAGATTTAGGGTAAATATTTATGGGTTTTCACATTCACATAGTTTTAGTCATGAATCCACACAGTTTTTTTTTAATCTGCCCCCAGGTGACTATGGAAGAACTCACATACTGGGATGGGGTTGAAGCTGCAGGAAAATGAAACAGGTTTTAACTTAGTGTGTCAAACCTGCCTTATTGTGCAGTCTCCAGATGTGGAGCTGGTGGAGCCAGAGGACCTAGACTTGAAGGAGGAGAGGGTGGAGGCAAACATGTCACGAATTGAAGAAATAGAGGAAGACGTGCCCCTTATAGGAGATGATGGTGAGTTTGTTGTTGTTGTTTACCACAGAGAAATTGTTTACACTACTGGATGTAATTTTAGTGCTGACTAGCCTGTTTGTTAGTTATAACCATGCTTAGGCAACACAATCTGGAAAAACTGTTTACAGCTGATAATACTCTCTCTATTAAAATATACAAGGCTGGACAGTACTTAAACTTCTGTGTTGTACTATATTGTTTTGTATGGTAGTGGTAAATCTGTACTCAAAAATTATTTCAGAGGTTTTACTTATACCCCACTACACTGATAGGCAAGTATTGTTCTTGTGACTCCACTGCATCACCATGAAGTACTCTTACTTTGAAGCAGCCTGTAATCAGTGGGATGAGTCATGTTTTATTTTGAAGATTTGACTGGCCATAGAGCAGAAAAAAAACAGGAACAGCCTGTTTTCAGTCATGTTTGAACCTGACAGTGTCCTTCCAAAGTAGAGATAATAGTTAAAAAATGACAGATTAATGAGGGAACCATTTGAGACCTGAAAATTCAGTGTGTAAGCACATGATTTTTTTTATCAAGAGACAGATTGTTAAAGTTAAACTGTGTTTTCTCCATCCTCTGCCTCACATGGTCTCTCTGAAGGAGTGCTGGAGTGTGTCCCCCGTGGAGCTGCAGGACAGAGACACAGCCTTGAACAGCAGGACGTTTCCCAGACCGAGACCCAGATCAGCAGGACGAGGCGCACCGGCAGCAGCAGCAGCGGCAGCAGCAACAACAACAACAACAGAGGAGCGGAGGTCAGTGGCTCCTCTCCTCTCCTTAACTGCGACCTCAGTACCTCTGTTGAGGGCAGAGACTCGCTGCAGGAAACTGTAAACCAGCCCCAGTATATCGATGATGGCAGCAGTGACTCACAGTTTGACATGTTGTGTGACAACAATAAAAGTGCTAACTCGTTGGTTGAAGAGTTTTTTGACGAGTCCTCAGGGGCCGAAGTTGAAAGACAGATGCCTTCTTGTTCGTACTCGATGGCGGCGGCTGATTTCCCTTCGACATCATCCAGTGTTAACGGCTGGGCTTGTTACAGTGCCGGTTTCCCACTCCCCCAGTCCTTCAGTGACAACAGCCAAGTAGCCCATCGGACCGGCCCCAAGGAAAAGCTGTTTGTTTGTAGCTACTGTGGCAAAGCTTTTAACCGGCCAAAGAAGGTGGAGATCCACCAACGTGTCCACACAGGAGAGAAACCGTTCAGCTGCTCCACATGCGGGAAGACGTTCTCCGAGGCTGGAAATCTGAGGAAACATCAGAGAGTTCACACGGGAGAGAGACCCTACAGCTGTGGGCTGTGCGGCCGAGGATTTGCCTGGATAAGAAACTTGAAAACACACCAGAAAAGGAGCCACCCAGAAATGTGTACTGAAGAGGAGCCCTTGGAACAAACTGCTGCGGTCTGAGGACGCGGTCCCAGCAGGAGAGACGGACTTTCTGCTCAACAAAATGAACATGATTTGTGCACAGAGCAGATTTCCAAATGTTGCACATAGTGGTTACCAATAAGCTTGTTTTAAATGTCTTTGTTTACAGGAGTAATGCGTTGACACAGGGGGATGCAGCTTTTGGACAATGTGAACTCGGTCATGGTTACTTTTTAAAGTGTCTGTGTTTACGGTGTTGTGGTCAAACCGAGGTTTTCAGACTGAAAAGTGGGGTCACGTTTTTACCAGCATACAGACCTGAAATGTGTTGTTTGATTTAACTTTTAGCTGTTACACATGCATGGATGATGCTTCACAGAGCAACAGAGTGGGTCTGTCAGCACTTCCTCCTTTGTCTGTAGCTCTCTTAAAAGACATCAGACTTCCTCAGTATTTTCATTTAAAAAACAAACACTTCATGAACATTATAAGCTACTTATGCCAGTTCTTTACTGAAGACACTAAGGACTTATTTAATTGCTGGATTTATCCTGATTTGGTACTGTAGTGCATGGCAGCAGGACGATGTGTATGTGAGACTGAGTCTTAATAAAATATGGTATGTGTGGTGATGAAGGATCATGTGACAAAGTGACAGTCTCACCAATGTGTTGTAATACTTTTGAGAAACAGCTCAGGGGCTCAGAGTGATCAGATATCTTGGACTGTGATTCATACATAGGAGGCAGTGCAAGCTTAAAGGTGCATTCTGTAATTATCCTCTGACAGAGCTTTTTTGGAAACAGGTTCTTGTTTTCCATACAGTAGTTGTCGTAAGTACTCACTCGGTGTAATGACCACACACCGGAAGTCTCTGACTCTGAAGCTGAGGACATTATGGTTGTAGTAAAATGTATAGTATGAGTGAGGAGCACTGGGCCTCCATGAACTCTCACAGTTGAGAAGCTTGACCTAATCTCACCAAGGTTAAACGGTACAGTCCCGTTGGTATGTAGCAGTTTAGCAAGCACTGACTGATCATGGTCTGAACATGTTAGTACAATTGGTGCCACTTTCAGTGTCTTGTAAATTTGGTTGCATGGTTTGTAAGTAGGTCTTGGTCGGTACAGAGTGACCGGGTGTGAACATGGTATCCATGTACAGTATGTAAATGTCTTAGAGCATTTTTATGGTATGAACAGTCATTCTAAATGTAGCACATTTCATGTTTTATAGAGGAAATACTACACATTTTATATGCAGTGTTTGATTTACAGAATAAAACATGGACAACTGAAACCCCCTGATTTATTTTCTCACCTTGGAAAAGAGTCTCAGCGGAATGACTTCAGATATCAAGAGGGCTGCCAGCAAATCACAGTGGACACAAAGTGTTTCAAAATAAAGAGCATCCGAAAGTCCCTCTGGAGCATGACAGGGCTTGGAGGTGAAGAAACACAGTCTGACTGAATGTAGAGAGCTTGTTGTCGCCGTTATCCCATCCCAATCCTCATTATGGCTCACATGCCATTTACAGCTTGAAACACTGGAGGTGAAAACAAGTTTGCTCTCAACTCACTGCTCCGCTTCATTGATATGTATAATGTATGGAAGCAGATGGGGACTGACTATTACTTGAATTCTGTAAGGAAGGAGTTCAGTAGTCATTATATCCTTCGGCAGTTCTTCATATTATCTTGTTGTCTTATTTCTGAGGCCAACACTGAGACTTGACTAAACTGAGATTTGTTGACTACATGAACACTAGCAAATCTTTACTAAGCCTCTACAGTGGGCGATGGTCGGAGCCGGGGTTGTTCTCTCCTATTCTCGCGGACCTGATACCTCAGTAATTACTTGATGGAAATTCTTGAAATTTGGCACAAACATCCACTTTGGCTGTTTCACAAAATCCTTTACTACTATACCCCCCATAAACATTAGTTTGCCATTATGTAGTGCTGTCTGAATGTATAGTGAAAATTATTATCTCATATATAGTGCACTCATTGAATCCCACAGTGTCTTGTGAAAAGTTGTGTGCAGCTGGAGGTCACTGACTAATCAAGTATCACCGTGAAACACACCCGTGAGGAAAGACAGAAAACTTGTGTGGAGAAAAACACCAATGTGTACAGTCCTCTACATTGAACTCCCTGGACAGTTAGTTGGAAAGGAGGGAATGAGTGGTGTCAGGAACGACCCTGGTCTTGAGAATGAATTGTTAATTAAGGTCCTGGTGACCTTGTTGGCACCAATGTCTTTGGCCAAAATGTTCACTTGGACCCATGGATAAATGTCAAGGTCACAGTGTTGTTGGCCTTGAGAACACAACATCTCCATAACGCCTTGAGGGAATGTCTTTGGTAAAAACGTTGACCTGGACTCAAGGACAAGCTTGTTCGATTTTGGTGGCTAAAGGTCACATTTTGGCCTGGGTAACATAATATCTCAGCACCATGACTGTAACCTGCCCGTTTAGGTCACAAAGGTAAATCAATGACTCTACTTTGGTGCTGCAATGATACTGTATAATCCACCTGGAAAGCACAGTTTGGGACCATGGCATTTCTGAAACCTTTGGTAAGCCTGTGTCTCCAGAACTCTTCAAAGGAATCCCTCCAAATCTTGCTCAAATATTCGCTTGGACTCAAGAATCAACCAATTAGATATTGGAGATTTTGGTCTTGAGAATGCCATATCTCCATAATTCCTTCAGTTGAATTTGGTTTTAAAAAAAAAAGTTCAGGTGGACACAAGGACAAGCTGTCAAGGTTTTGGTGGCTACAGGTCACATTTCGGGATTTGCATCATAATATCTCCAGCATGTCCACCACTGAAGTCACAGAAGTACAGACCTTTGTATATTTTGTGAGGTTTAATTAATTATAATGATTGAAGTCGTGAAATAAAATGTCTCTAAAAGTGCTCCAGAGATATTACATAATACCAGCTCAGCTTTTGGACCCTGGTATGTCTGGACTCTTGGTTACAGCCATGACCTGTACAAGTCTCTGAGGGAATCCCTAAAAAAATTGCTAAATTACCCACTTGGACTGGTTGGATTTTGGTGGTCAAAGGCTGAAGGTCAAGGTCATGGTGACCTCAGAAAAAACTTTGGCTATTACGGAGGCCTTCACACAGCAATGACAAAATCTCATTAATTTTATGAGCAGTTAAACAGGGATGTAACCTGTAACAGTCTGAGTGGTGGAGATAGACAACCACAAAGACAAAGGTAATTCTGGTTACAATGTATTGTATTTGGTTATTAAAGCTACATTAATCAATATTTTCTAAATGACATGTCATACAATATATTTCACTTGACAAGCAAACAACGATGAAGTGTAGTAGCTCCATCTGACGGACACTGACACCACTCAAATGAACAATCATGATGCTTACTAATGTGACGTGTCCTGTCTTTCTTGTGTGTGCAAAAGGAGGCGAAGCCCGATGTGGTGCTGGTGAAGGTGGAGGACGTGGAGCTGGTGAACCATGCAGGCCTCAGCATACAGGAAGGTGAGTGGACACATCCACTGTGAAGTATTGAGCTTTCTCTCAAGTAGACATGAAAACTGAATCATGCCTATTTGTTTTATGTGGTTAAAATTTCTTTTTCTTTTTTTGGGAGGGGGGGTGGTTGTGGTAAAGAACTATACCAGTAGCTACAGTGTTTGACTCTGTGTGTACCTCTCTGTGTATCCAGGGCTGGTGGAGTCCAGTACAGATGACTACAGAGGAGTACTGCCCTTTGAGGAGACCACACAAGCTTCCAACAGTCAGCTGCCTGACCTGCAGGAGTCTGGGGGGGGATTCTCAGAGGTCAGCTATGGCCATTCCTCACTGTGGACTAATGGGGGGGATAATTATTGTCATGACAACAGCCTCCCAGGGCCTTCCTCACAATGCACCCCCCTCCCATACCTGCCAAGCACATTCATTGAAGCAGAGCCTGGCCGGTCCGGGAGGGGATTGTCGGTTGAAAGCTCCAGAGGCTTCCACACTTCAGTATCCTTTAAGCAGCAGCACCCTGTTATCGATTTATCCGAGGAGCTGAACCTCAGTCAGGTTTCAGGCACCGTACAGGGGCAGCAGCCATCTGTTCAGAAGCCCCAGCAGTTCCTGGGCCCTGGTCCAAATCAGAGTAAAGCTAAGGGTAGCTGTCACGGAGCTGATGCACAGCCGAAAATCCCCAGGAAGAGGGTTTGCATATGTAGGTTCTGCGGGAAAGGGTTCAGCTCACAAGCAAACTTAGAGTCCCACCTGAGGACTCACACTGGAGAGAGACCGTACGGCTGCAGCATCTGTGGCAAAAAGTTCTCACAGTTCTGGAACCTGAAGATCCACAGGAACATTCACACTGGGGAGAGACCGTACCAGTGCTCGCTCTGCCCCGAGAGGTTCTCTGACCCCAGCAACCTGAAAAAACACCAGAAGAGACACCACGCACAGATGTAGAAATACAGTCAGGGATGCGTTAGCTGCATAACTGAGCATGGTGAAGTACTGTTGAGGTTAACAGGCAGCCACATCTCGCTGAGGCAAAAATATTTTATCATATATATCTCTCTTTCCCCATATGACAGAAGCCAACAAAAGGTTTGTCCTTACTAAACATTAAAGATCTGGGACCTCATTTATGAAACTGTGCGAAGGATCCTTACTGAAAGTGTCTGTACGCCCAAAAGCCAGAGTGTGCATGTGCCAAAAAATATTCAGTTTTATAAAACCCTGCTTATGCAAATTTCCTTTTATAAATCACAGAGTGCCTTCATATCCCGCCCTGTGCACACCCTTTTTTAACCATAGATGGTAAATGCCAATCACCTTATGAATGCAGTCTGCATATAAATGAGCCTGGTGTGCTGTTCTGTCCTCGTAGTGAATATTGGCTGCAGGTGTGAAACAAGTGATAAAAGAAATTTCTCAGAGATGGAGAAAGAAACCCACAAGGAAGTATCAGAATCATAGGAAAATATCTAGTTGTTAGGCGGACTGGATGACTTAAATCATTGCGATGACATGGATCTAACGTGTGGTATGGGTTGAAATGAATGAAATTCAGAGTTTACTTACAGGTGCGCACATTCTCCCTTCGAGTTTGTTTTTATAAATCACAACCTTTGTGTGGAAAGTGCCGTACACCTCTTTCAGGTCCCGTTTTGTGCAAACGCCACGTTAATAAATGAGGCCCCTGTACCTACTGTTATTGCCCACAAGATGAACTCGATAAAATATCCGTTCACGTACGGCAGCTGTGTCATGTCATACCCACCCCATAGAGCTGTCTTTACCACCGCCACATATTTCACATTTCTGAGACACTTGAAATACTTGTCCAGGGAGTTTTCATTTGCAAATACATGTAAAGAAGCTTTGTGCTGCTTTTAGGCTTTTAGTGTGAAACTTTCCTTGCAGAACAGGATGGGGTTCAATGGCAACTGAAAGTGTCTTAAAATTACTGTAGAGGAAATGAATAAGAAGGAAAAGCTGTGGCTCAGAGTAGAGCTGGTTGTCCACTAATTAGGAGGTTGGTGGTTCGATCCCTGGCTCTTCCAGTTGACATGTATTAATGACATGTATTATTAATTGTCTGTGGGCAAGGTACTGAACCCAAAGTTGCCCCCCCATGTTTCATCAGTGTGTGAATGGGTGTGTGTATGGCAGGAAACAGTGCTGTAATTTCTCTCCCTGAGTACAGAGATGGTACAGACAGTTCAGGGCAGGCTTTCAACTGTTCGGACAAATATTCACAATGTGATATTGTGTTTTAAATCCTGTTCTTCCAGTGAAAATGCATTGAGTTTGCTCTTAAGTGTGGCATTCTGAAGTGTGGTGGTTGTAGCATAAACATATACAGCAAATGTAATAGTAGCTTTTTCTATTGTGTCACAATTTTGTAAACTCCTGATCAATGTCCACAGCTTGCAATGTAAAACATTAAAACCATACAAAACATGAACATGAGGTTGTGTTTTCATTTAAAATCACATTACAAAATTGTGACACAATATTATCAACAAATCTGAAAATGGCCTGAAAACAAAACTTTCTGCAGCACATTATGTTGTTTTTTTTTCCCCACGCAGTGACATTTGGAGCTTATCTCTGTATGAACCTTCAGCCAGTCTGTGAGGTGATGTGTTGTCAGCAGCAGTCTCCAGCTCAATCAGGCAACTTTCAAATATGTGTTTTAGTTGCATTCAGACCAAAGTGACCTCCGTCGACCTCATACCCAGAGGAAACGCATAAAGGAAGAGTTCGAGATCATGCACAAATTAAACAATTTCTTCCTATGAACAACATGTTTGGGTGATTGGAAGCAGAAAGCTGGAGGAAAAATCTGATGTCTAGGAATAGTATCACAGCTGCACAGCACTTGAATCTACTTTGCGCCAGGGTTTTATAGCTCCTCTGTATTTGCCCTTGAGAACAGCTACACATCGACATGACAGAAATCAGCCAACAAATGCATTCTATTGGAGAAATTAACATTTGTGTTGGTAGCACTAATTTACTGTGTGCTGTGCATATAATAAGTTAGTGCATAGTATGTGTGTACACAGCCATTGGCAACATCATGTTGTCGTTGATATGGTCCAATGTCAGCTGTCTCTGGGGCCCCCTTACAGCTCTGGGCCCTAGGCAGTTGCCTGGGTTGCGTTCCCTGGTACAACACCTCTGTGTGCGGATGTGTCCGTTCACAGATCTCATTTTGTATGAACTCATGAATGCTTTATTCCATGAGTCTTCAATGTTTTTCAGGCCAAGGACCCCCAAACTGATGGAGAGATGGATCAGGGACCCCCTTCTATATATATTTTGTATAAAATAGTGTTTTATATTAAACTGGGCCCAGTGCCATGTATAAACATACCTTGTTATTGTGCATCCAGTTCTAACCTATTCAAGTAATACACAGTTCATGTTGTATGTTCATGTTTTTATTTTAAACGTGTAAGGTACAGTGGGTAGGGTGGCCATGCCATTGCCTTGTTAACTGAAACCAGTGCCAACATTAACAATGTCTGTCAATTTCATGATAATCACGCACACAAGCTATTCAAATTGACGTTTTTATTTTAAACATAAATATGGAAATGACAATGAAACAATATAAAAAAATCTACCAAAATTTTCGTGACACCCCTGCAGTACCTCCACAGACTCCCTAGGGGTTGCGGACCCCCTGTTGAAGATCTCTGCTTTACTCCAACCTGGTCATCAACACCATT
>OMNW01025038.1:41359-54219 GCA_900303245.1 Selene dorsalis
ACCATTCTTATTGAACCCTCCCTCTCTCTCCCCCCTCTCCAGTCTGCAGCCCCTCAGCTGACCCCCATGACGTCAGAAGACTCCAGCAAAGTAGCGGCTGTCCAGCTCAGGGTACCAGACACCAACACACCGGTCAACCCCAACACACAACAACAACAGCAACTGCAGAGGTCCAGTAATGGCAGCAGTTTCCCCTCTGAATACTCTCTGTTTGAACTGGAGACATTCTTCACCCGCTGGGCCCCTGATAATGACTCTGCTTCACCCTCCGCCGGCCCTTCCTGTCCCTTCACTGCTGATAACCCGGCAGAGAGTGACAAGGATGGAGTTATTATCGTCGAGAGCAAACCATCCGTGTCCTCAGCTGTGAGTTTGTCGGCCGGCTGCTCCTCAGTTCACATCCAGCCGTCTGTGCGACAAGGTAACACACCACCTACTGCTTTCATCATTGTCGCTGCTCTGGCTCCTGATCGGAGGATTGCCACAGATTTATGTACTGCTTATCTGCTCATAGTGATTCATAAGGCTCACAGCAAACTGTGGCCATACAGACAGCAGGCGATGGTGACAGAGATTATGTTTCAATTACCATGGAGGGAGATAAAAAATCAAAACTAGAGTCACCTTCTCGTTGTTGTATACTTCTGTTCATATTTTCTATGGCTCTGTTTACCAGAGTGTTTATCCAGATCCATTTGTTGATGTGTGTCAAAGAGTAATGGTTCCTGCTGAGGGCCAGGGGCAGAGACAAACAGTTGTATCTTTATTAAAATGACCAGGTGTTCATATTGGAAATGTTGATTTATTTATTGACTTATTTTCTGTGCTCTGTCAGCAGGGGCTTCTGCGCCCACACATTTGAAGACGCCGACTCGATCTTCTCAGCGTCCATGGAGCAGAACTACTGCTGCAATCAGACTTGGACAGGTTCCCTCTGCACAGAGCGCAATGTCCTCCAGCATGGCTGCTGTCAGTGACGACAAACAAAGTGCCTCTAGGACTATGAGCTCCACTACTGCTCCACAGGCACCCTTATCAGTCAGGGGGTCTGCTGCAGTGTTAGCAGGCATTGAGGCGGCCATCGCCGCACAGCAACGAGCCAGTTTTCTGGCTCGCCGTAATAAAAACCTGACTGCCAGCAATGTGCCTGCCGATCGCCGCAAGAAAAGCTACGTCTGCCGAGCCTGTGGCAAGGCCTTCTCTGGCCTGTCCAACCTGGAGGCCCACGAGCGAGTCCACACAGGGGAGAAACCTTTCCGCTGCAACACCTGCGGGAAGCACTTCTCCGAGGCAGGGAACCTGAAGAAGCACCAGAGGGTTCACACTGGAGAGAAACCCTTCAGCTGTGACCAGTGTGGGAAGAGGTTCGCCTGGATCTGCAACCTGAGGACACACCAGCAGTCTGCCACAGGCTGCGGAGCACAGACCAGAGCAGGGTTAGGGTTAGGACTGAGCTCGCACACTATCAACTGTGGGGGACAGGATGCTGATGCTAGTTGTATGTCACACACATAGGCTCTTGGTCTTTGGAGTTAAATGTTGGAACAGCAGCAATACTTATACTGTGTCTTTCATACCCTTCTGATGTTTCGTGTTTTGATATATGATGAAACACTGTACCACTGTTAGTACTCAGTTTGAGGACCAAACCAGGGTTTTTCATGCTTTAGTGTGTTAACTACAGAACTTGAGTGTGTGCTTAATGTGACTACTGACCACTGACTATCTGGATTAGTGAGAGTACATTATGTCATTTAAAGCTTTGAAAGCAGTATTCCAGGCCATCACAGGTTTTTTTTTTTAATGGAGCGTGAATTGTGAAGTTGCAGACACATGAAAACTTGTATCACACATACACATTCAAGTCTGCCTGGATGTTAATTATTTAAGTATATTGTTAACTCTACCGTTTCAAACCCAACAATGTTAGGAAGTATATTTTTTTTTAGGAATTGTGGGACGTGTGGTTTTATTTTGAGATTTCACAGGTGTGACAGTTCTCGTCACAGTGTACACAACCTCTCCATGAGCCTTTGTTGTTGCCCTGGTTTGGGAACCACTGGATGAGATATTTTTCTTATTGTGAACACATCAATTATGTGTCTGGTAATTTACAGAATAAACATTTAATGAGGCACATTTCAACTGTTGAGTGTCATTCCTCACAATATATTTAAAAATCTAGGTGTCTTAGGGTTTCAGTTGGGTTGCAGTTACACTATCTCTTGCTGATAGAAGTCATAATTGGCACAACAATGGCAATATAACGAGAATTATCTATACAGGGGACTGGATTGAAAGAGGTGTAGTACCATTTATACAATATACACATATACATAATATTTACCTCTGTAACAAATTAATTTCCACATGAATATAGACTTCAATGGTACCTTTTGTGGAGTTGCACAACAATTAGAAAGCTATTAAAGGTACTAATGATATTATAATTAAATTTGAATGTAATGACAAACCTCTTAAGTTTCATAACCAATGTTTTGATTAGAATGGGCAAAATTTGCTTTTCAAATTACACTTTTTAAATTGAATTTCACATAGAAACACCTCCCTTAAACATAAAACCAAAAACAAACAAACAAAAAAAACACACACACATTGAACATGATTTTGATACATTTTGTTTGTACCCCCTGATTAAAACTATTATCCGATGATTAATTGCTCTACTTGATTTACACATTTTTATCATTTAATCTCACTATATTGCATCTATTTTGGCGTTTACGCATTTGATTTGTATCTCTATTTGCATATCTTCCTTTAAAATGTGTATTTGTACAATTTGTTCAATAGTCTGTGAATGTTCTCATTCATCCAGGTCATTGTTATCTCTGGGCAACAAACTGAATCGAGGGCAACTGGATTTGTATTAGTCTAGGAAGACGTTTCGCCTCTTATCCAAGGGGCTTCATCAGTTCGCAGACTAGTCCGCACTAGTCTGACTGTTCAATAGAAAACGCGTATCAATCGTATCGCATAGTTTTACTATGAAATCAACTTATAGAGTCGATTTAACTAAATGGAGAGTGCCTAACGGGTATTTTTCATGAAGCATTATTGGAGAATCAATTCTTATCATGAATAGAAAAAGAAGAAAACACTTAGCAGAGGATGGTTTCGATCCATCGACCTCTGGGTTATGGGCCCAGCACGCTTCCGCTGCGCCACTCTGCTCTGTCGACACTTCCTCAATAACCGTAGTTTCATAGTTAGCCTGTTTCCGTTTGGCTAACCGTACACTTCACGAAGCGGGTTCAAGTTGACAGTAATGCAAAACAATAACATTTTAACGGACGAACACGCTACAACATTTGAAAATATCAATTTGATTGTAAGACTGAATTTACAGCACGTACGTCTGCAACGTGCAGCGCGTTGTCATTTATTGTGGCTGAGTAATGGGAGGAGTTTGCAACTAATCTACCACATTTAGTGGAGGAAAATGTATACAGATACTAATATTTTGAACAAAATCAGCGTAGACAGAAGTGCAATGGGTGTTAAATTGCTTAGATAATTAGAGTTACACTCCTCCCTTGTAGTGTAAAGGAAGACTCATTGCTCTGTTACATGTCGTTTCACCTTTTGCCACTAGAGGACACTGCAAGCCAGTAAATACACCCCATTGTCTTTTGAATTAAAAAATATTTTATGACATCTTCACACCTCACAGTACAACAGTTTATTTCAAAACACAAAGATGTGAAGCCAGATAAAGTTAAATGACAGGGAGAGAAAAGCATAGACCCAGGTTAAGAGTTAAACATGATGTTTCTAAATACAAAGTCATTATTTACAGTGTGGTGGACTGTTTGCTCTCTCAGGGACAAAAGTGATTTATCCACCTCATCCTAAAAGATTAGGATCAGGATTATCTGCTGATTTCTAACTAATCAACAAGTCAGTTACAGACTTGGTGTCAATAAAGAGTCAATTAGGACCTGGCTTTACCACAACAGCAGGGCCAGCCCCAGGGAAGAGGAGGAGCACTTCCAATACACAGAGCCTTGCTCCATTGCAGCAAATGTACGACTTTCATTACATGTATGAGAGAGACAGAGAAGTCATTGGAAATAAGGCTTCACACTAACCACTATGACCAACTCTACTTGTCAAACAGAGAGAGTTACACCTAAAATCCTGCCTCAGAATGAAGTGTTACATTTTGGAGTTCAGAATAAGTAAAAAATAAACTACTGTGGATCTTAGACAGAGATATGGGTTGTGTGGGAAACGAGATAAGAAAGAGTGCGAGTCCCAATAACTCATCTGGTAGGGCGCATGCCTTTAGTTTTAATTTCATCTTTGTTCCAGTGGCCATGTTTAAACATGTTTCAGTCCGGCCTGTTGCCCTTTACTGCTTGTAATCCATTTTCCCACCTCACTCTCTCACTGTGGCTGAAATAAAGCCAGAAGCCTGAAGAAGTAGCTTCTTTACATTTGGAGTCTCTTTCAGTAAATACAACTGAAATTACAGTTCAGTCTTTGTCTTTCATTTATATGTTTGGTGATTTTGTCAGCTCAATTATAAAATCAATATTTGACCATAGTCCGTCAGACACATATTGAGATCCTGCCCTAGTCTTTGTTTGAGCAGGTTTGGGTTTGTTTCAACTATTACGAGGTCTCAGATGCAGCTTTATGCTTCTTGTGGTTGTTGTGTCCGAGTTTTTCAGCAAATGATCTCTACTTCTTTAACTTCCTCGTCCTGCTCCTCCTGTTCCTGCTGCTGTATCTCATCCGCATTGTCAGTCTTCTCCTCTACATCTTCCGATGTGCCAAACTCAAGTTCTCCTTCCCCCTGCTGCCTCTGCCCTCTGCCCCTCCTCCTGTCTTGCAGGGCACAGGGCAGACAGTTTGCCAGGAAGAGGACAGCAGAGAGACAGACCAGAGAGAGGACAGCGCCCACACCAACCTCCAGCTCTCGAGCTCTCTGCCCCTCATCTCCATCCCCTTCCTCCCTCTCTACTTCTTTTTCCTGGCTTGGGGAGAAGTACACGGAGCTCTCCTCCTGGCTTGGCATCAGAACGGCTCTTTCAAGATTGTTCCAACTGACCATGCCTCCATACCCCACCTCGCTCCACTTTCTGTTCGTCATCCTCCTGCTCACTCTGTCATAGTAGTCACTACTCACATTGCCACTGTTGTCCTCGTCAAAGTTCGATGTATAGACGTTGCTGTCTGACTCAACCAGTGTGTCTGAAATGTCAAACTCAAACTCCTCACCCTCCTCGCCCTTGTCCCCTACTGGCTGCAGGAAGCCCAGGTCTAGGTTAACTCTTATCCAACCAGAGCCTCTTGCCAGCCTCCTGGTCCCGCCTCTTCCTCCTCCAGTGTCCGCCCAATCATTGTTGCCTTCACTGATGAAGTTGGAGGTGACTGCCTGATCAGCGCAGGTCGAAACCAGAAGTTCTGCTTGCAGTAAAGGTCCGCCTCCGTCCCCCTGAGCAAAAATGCGTTGGTTGGGGCCTGGCGTCACCATGACCACAGTTTCAGCCAATGAGGAGAGACGTAAGAAAGAGGGAAGTTCATTGAAGGAGGAGAGAAGGGAGGCGGTGTCGTCACTGAACTGCAGCCAAACACTGATGGATGCCTCCTACAGAGACACAACATAAATGAATGAATATGAATGTAAGAATAATAAGTGTTTCTAATGTTCCTTTACAGCATTGTCTTAAAGAGGAACTATGCAGGATTTTTACCCTAGCTACCTACCTTACCTTTTACCTTAATTAAACAGCTTCGGAGTAATTGTGATAGTTACGTAGTAGTTAGTAGTTACCTCTATTTCTAAACAAATAATTGATTGAAATTGTCAGTGTGACAGCAGGCTTGTTGAACTTTGTACCCAACAATTTCTCTCTAAAAGTTAATACACTGTATGAAGAATATTTCTTCAAGCATCATAAATGGCCATTCTCTCACCTGGTGGTGGTGATACAGGATGTTGTAGGCTGTCACTGTTGTAGTGACGATAGAGGGGTGGGAAGGGCTGGCTGAAATTGACATGCCGAGGCCACTGACCACCTGTACGGACAGGTCTGCAGGGGTAACAGGGTCGGAGGTCACAGTGATATCACATCTGCCCAACACACCATCCCACTGCTCAGAGATGACCTGAGAGAGAGAGAGACAGAAAGATTGTGATGATGCTCAGTAACAGACAACGTCCAGCTGAATTGATACACAAGTAGCATCTACATGGAGTGTTGTCTTCCCAGGCCGTAAACCAATCAGGGTGTTCTGGGTGCCGAGGAAGGCCACTTGAGGGTCCTCGACTCTCAGACAGTCATGGACCAGCTCCGTCACATCCACAAACCAATCAGATGAGCCTAAGAGATGTGTGGTTCTTCCGTGGGAGTCCTGAGCTGTGAACTGAGTCAGGACCTGGACCGAGGAGCGCTGATACACCGGCATGCACCTGAAGAGTCAGGACGCACATCAAAAGACAGCAATAACATAGTTTTGTGTGTGTGTGAGATAACACACATGCATGTGATCATGCCTGTGTGACTAGTACATCAAAACATATCACAATGTGTCACAGTGACCTTGGATCTCAGTGTACTGATAAAGTGGTAAGCCTCAACAGGCCTTTAGCGCCTTCACACTGGCGCCTTACTCTTGGTCCAATACAACTATGTTCACACATCACTGTATGTAGATATAGTTAATTACAGACCAACAGCAAATATCAACACCCTTCTCTAGAATCACTTTCTCCTCCCTACCCGCATAGTCATCACGGAACCACAACATAGGATTTTGGGAGAGCACCACGCATCCCTGACAATGTTCCATCAAACACTGTTGTATGTAAGATTCAGCAAAAAAAGACATGTACCCATTCTCTGTGAAGTGGTTCCAGCCACTGATGGCGTTGAGAATGGGGTCTGCCAAGGACACTCGCAAGGGCACTGATGGAGCCCACACCTCCAGACACACAGAGCCACTGAGCATTCCCAGATGAAACTCCACCACTGCACAGGTGTTGCCCAACCCTGATTCACTTCCATCCACAAAGAGGGTGGTGCACTCACTAGACACCTGTAATTAGGGTGGAGACAGACAAAAAGAAACAGCTGTAAAAGGCATAGTGGAGCAGTTAAATAGCTAGCTACAGGCAGAGAGAATGAACACTGGAAATAAGCAACACTTCACATGAATAATCATGTAGCTCTGTGATATTTGTAGGCAGGTTAACCATATTAATGTCATGATTGGTCCTGCCTTAAGCATATAGTCCCCTTATAGGTTTTTGTAATCCTTGTGTGTTGCACCTTGATCGCATTCTCATTGGTCGAGCGACATGTGACAGCGGAGGTGACATCGGACACCTTCCCATCACGGCTTATGGCCAGCACAATGACAGGAAGTGACACCGGCTGGCTGGTCAGTATGGCTGTGTTGATGATCATGTTACTCTGAGGACAGAAAACAGAAAACAGAAGGATTAAATCTGATTAGATGGATTTGAAAGATCATAAAGATCATTAAGATTACAACCTTTGGTTTGGGAATGAATTCATACAATTAAAATGAACAATATGATGGATGTAGTACCTCTCTGATGGGAGCAATACCCAAGATGTGTCGATCAGTGAATGAGAAGATGCTCACTGCTGCCCCTTGTGGCGATGGGGGATTACTACGTCCAGAGTACTCCACCCACCAGTTAGCCGACACAGTCATGGCCACACCAAAGCTTCGCTTCAGGCCATCAACCGACAGGCACACCACCTGCTGAGGGACAGTGGGACTACAGAACAACAAACAAACAAAAAGTGATATTGTAGAATACTCAAATACAAAAAACTAAACAATATATCTACAGGTCAACAGCAAAGTGCTATTTCTAAGAAGCCACACATTTTAGATTGCATGTGGATGCAGACCTAAGCTAATGATAATGTTTATGTCACCACCACAGTGGACCCTCTTGTACATTATGGAAGATACGACTTGACCTCGACTCACTATGTGCTTCATCAACACACCAAACTGAGGTGGAATCACACCGGGCTCACCTGTGTGTGTGTTTGAGTGTGTTATGTTTGTGGCAGAGGATGGAGACCACATCGTGTTTGGAGCCTTGGCTTCTCTCCAGAGTCACTGCCCACAGGTCAGTGGTGAGAGTTCTCTGGGCCACCATCGCCACCAAACCTTTCTTCACCTTCAGCCTGAAGACAGACAAATAGTCAGACAGACAAATAGTCAGACAGACAGACAGTCAGACAGACAGACAGACACAGGTTTTTAATATAAAACTTCAGTTTGCAGGCAAACAGCTGGCTTGACCTGTTATCCTGTGTGCTTACCTTATCACAACAAACTCAGAGCTGAAGTTTGCCCTGAGACTCACAGACACCTTGACTGGCTGTCCAATCAGGATTGGGCCCCGGTGGTAGCGAATCATAACATGGGAGTCCAAGCTAAGCGCCTCTGCCTCCTGCCCATTCAAGCAGGTTTCCTCCTCTTTGGTCCTACCTATCTCCTTCTCCTTCTCCTGTCTCAGTGTCACTGCTTTGATGTGGAAGAGCTGCCTCTGGGACTGAGCCACTCTGTCCTCCACACATCTGGATGGATGCAGAGGAGGTCAACAGATGTTCAGAGAAGTCATTGAGAAAAAGTCTTCACATGTTATCACACTCTCTGTAACGTACCCAGCTGTTGTGTCAAAGGAGGAATAGTAAAGCTGTATTTGGTTTCTCATGGGACCCCACAAAGATCTGAGGGCCCCAGGAGCATCCCCATCATCTGCTGGATGGTATCTGAAGAAAGAATAAAAATCAATTTGTGACCAAGTCACCCACAGCCACCCACTGCCATGCTACTCCACCCTGAGTCTACCCTTCATTCGTGATGAGGTCAAAGGCTTCACAGCAACCATCATGGCTTCTCACCTATGTGAAGGAGGAGTCACACGCTGGCGTGTCACAAAGTTGCTGTGATAATGTCCGCCCCGCTGCCGTACACGCTTCTGCATGCGGTTTTGATTTTGGTTGTTGCTCTGCCACTTGACCAGATCCTGATGCGATTGGTTGGCATTTTGATCCTTGAACCAGTCACTGGGAAGATTCAGAGTTACCACACACAGCCCCAGAGGAGGCTGGGAAACAGCACAGATTAAAGCAGGTGGTGGGGATGGGGTGAAATGAATGGATGAGGGAGGAAACTGGGAGACTGTGCCTTACCTGCGTCAGACAAGAAGCTTTGTGCTCCTCTGTCTCCTTGAAGGCGTGCAGGGTGATGCAGGTGCTCCGACTGCTGGTGTCACCCTGCTTGTGGAATAGGGTGCTCACCCTGAACCTCTCCTGCCCTCCCTCATCCCTCTCTCTCTCTACATGTTCTGAGAGGAGGGAGGCGGACAGAGGGGAGGAGAGAGGGAGCACAGTCTCTGATAGGAGCTGTGTAAAGATGCAGAGATGTAGCTAGTTAGCTTTGGAGGTTAGTGTCAAACCAGCAAACTACTTCACTGTCCTTTTCCACTTACCTGTCTAACTGAGTAAGGGCCAAATGAAGCCTGGAGGCCCACTCTGGGGCCCCATTTGGGTGGTGGCACCATGAAGAGGCTCTGAGAGAAGGAGAAGGGGCTGGAGTTGGAAAAAAGAGGGCCAAGCTCTCCCTGAGACAGAGGGAGGAACTGCCAGGGGGAAGGGACAACTGACATCTGAACAGGCAGGGAGAGAGGGAGAGGAGGCTGCAGGAGGGATGGAGGGACTGAGGGAGGACACAAGGAAAGAGAACGAAGTGTGAATCAGAGTGTTAGAGTCTGAAGCAGTTTTCTGAGCCCCCTTATCTCTCATCTTTAACACCTGTGGGTGTTTTAACATCACAGTTGGTCTGCTGGTTTGGGAAAAGGCATACCATCGTCTCTCCTTAATGTATATTTGGAACCCCTTAAACGTAAATACTATGCCCCTAATGTTCCTCCCTCTGATCCTCCCTGTGACACACTGATGCCCCAGAGTCACACAAACATCCAAGTGAAGACTCACCTGCCATGAAAATCCAGAACAGCAACAGCATGCCATGTCCTCTCCTGCCCCACCACACACCAGACCAGCTTTCATCCGACATCTCCTGTGACCTGGTGCAACACAGTGTCACGTGACACAGTAAATACAACATTATTCTGCATTAGACATCCTGTAGAACGGGACCAGTCAACCATACTCACAGGTTTCCATGACCACAACCTCTGAAGTTAAAAAGGTGGTTTTTGTTGTTCCCATATCTTAACCAAACTAAAACTAAAACTAATAATCATATAATAATGAAGGTATAGCCTTCAGCTCACGTTATTTTTCAGCATTTGTCCTTTTGAACTTCGTGCCGACTACAATCCTGCGCTGCGCACAGAAAATGACGTATTTTTACCTCATGACGGGAAGAGAGGGGGAGGAGTGAGTCTCCTAGCAACAGGTACACAGCCAACAATCCAAGGAAGTTCCCAATACACGGGTTAGTTTTATATACAGTCTATGGTTAGAAGTAGATTGTACTACAAAACCTGGTCATTCAGCAGAAGGATGTCACTTGATTGCTATAATGAGTAGGATGTGTTGCTATTACATATACAAGACCTAGATAATGTATTGGAGATGGCGCTATAGATGTAGTCTATATGTAATGTTGAAAATGGCGGCGCGGCCTTTGGGCACCGCCAATGTTTGCCAGTGAAAATGCAGTGTGTTAGTGGAACGACTGGTATGACTGAAAAGTGTGTGGATGGAAAGTGTGTGACTGTAACACAGTGCGACTGATGGAGACTGTTAGACATCCCTACCAAAGCCTCCTGTCATGAAAAAAAACACGAAAGACTGTGGCCGCACCTGGAGCACCTGAGGCGGTGCCACAGATCACCTAAGGGAGGAGGTATCCACGCCGGCTACGTGCTAATCTGCGCAAGATAACAGTCGCTGCTACTGGCATGCAGTGCCTATACTCATACCAGTGAATGCTCGCTCCTCGTCAACAAAGTGGATAACATGAGACTGTGGAGAGCTTCCCGGTATAGCCTGAGGAACCTCAGGGAAACCTGCCTGAACCAGAGTACCACGGTCAAGATGGAGGAGCTAATGCTATTGCGACTAGCCGACAGAGTAACTTCACTAGACGGTAAGCTGATGACTGACTTCATATGTCCATGTGGGAGCAAGTCTCCATTCTGAAAAGTTATAGTAATGATCAGCTCCAGATACCACAGTTAAATCTGGTCAGAGTCAGAGGTCAAAACCAATAATAATACGATACATCAGGACATACTAATGAGCAACATCAACACAGAGTCTACAGCAGCCAAGGTGGTCAGTGTTGCTGTGCAGCAGTGAACAATACGCAAAGCTAGACAGCCCAGTAAAATGCACCTTAAGAGACAAAATAAGCACCCTCAGTCACAGCCACATAATGGACACAGTGTAAAACACCATGTCATCACAAACAGCCAAAGATGTATCCTGCAATGCATCAAACAATGGATGCCAGAAAATATAGTGATGAGTAAAACACACATCTTCCCCAGAGAATAGCCATTTGACTGTCCGGCACATGGAAAGGCAGAAGGTGTGGTGTTAGAGTTAGTGTCCTGTTACATGAGCCTGGACTAACAGGTTTTGATCTCAGTTGTCTTTATACTCCCTCATGACATAACAGAGTCATTAATGTTGGTCAAGCCCTCAAATTTGTGACTCAAATCTGGCTTGAGTCACGTTATGACTCCCCCACCGTGGGATCTGAATGTATAGATGCTCAAAGGGTCACGAGAAGCAGCTGAAACACTTTTAAGGTGGAGAGTCAGATATTCTGAAATATTTACAGGTTGTCATGGTGACTCAGTGAAGTAGGGTGGTCCTGAGCCCACCTGTGATTTCACCTGCTTTGTTAGTTTATGAAGTCCATGAAGCACATGAGCATATTATAAAGCATCCATGCAACTGCACTCCAGCCGAGGTCATCACTGGAGACACCTCAGACTGTTGTCTGCTGTCTGCAGTGTGTCGGCGTATTTGATTATGTTGTGCGTATTTGCAGTCTGTCGAGCTCTCGTCTTGACGTGTTTCAAACTGTTCAGTTACCGGCTGCCAAAACATTCACCTTCATCTGGAGTGGTTAATATAATATTAGCTCAGCGATGATAAGAAGATCAATAAGGTGATAGATGGCGATACATGACAGTGACTACAGTCAGATGTCCTGGTGCAGAGGCCTTGCATTCGGACCTGGCAGTCTATCCCTGTCTGTCTCTCTGCCTGTCTGTCTGTGGCATGTCTGTCTGTCAGTCCAAAGAGCAGATCCAAGGTCGTTTTAAACCAATTAGAGCCCGTCATGCAGCATCATTGACAGACACTCAAAATCAGCCAACAAAATTACACACATACACACTCACACATAAACAGTCAGACAGCTAAAGTAGGAGGAAAGAGGTGATTTTTCAGACCCTGTGTTCTGCACAAGATCGAAGACAAAACAGCAGAACATGGAGCTCAATAGAAGAGATGTGTGTTTCCACATGGGAATGGTCCGTTGAACGGGTCACAATATACTATACCATGAAGTCTGCACATGCACGCACACACACACACAGACATGCCTGTCCTCCTACCCACCTGGATCTGTCCTTTTTAGTTACATCTTTTCCTTGAGGTGGACTAAAAGCAGGTGTCTCCTTCTGTCCTCACTCGAAGCCACAATCACAGCCTCCAACAGGATCTAACAAAAAACACTTCACTGTATTTTTCCTCCGACTTGTCTACCACTGCTGTAAACCTCCACTCTGTCTTCGTTCCCTCTCTGTGCCAGATTCACACAATACGGATTTATGTGTTTAAAACGGTAAA
>OMNW01025041.1:0-18638 GCA_900303245.1 Selene dorsalis
AGACTTGAAAAGTGACATAAGTCAAAAAGTCTAGCTATACACTAATCCAAAAGTGTTTTAATGCTGGTTGTTTCACTTTGTTTCTTAAAGAATCTGAGGTGGGACATTGAATCAAGGGGTCATCTAGTGGGGGAAAGTTACAAGTACTTCTCTGTAAGTGTAGCAAAAAGGGTGGTCCTCACTCGATCTGCACACTTACCCGTAGCTCAGTATGATGCCCATACAGGTGTGTGTGTGTGTGTGCGTGCGTGCATGCATTCAGAGAATCATGGATGGATGAAACTGTCCTTATGTCTCTGGTCTCTCAAGTTTTGAAAGCTGTCCAGTGTGTAGCCAGCCTAATGCTCTCAATTTACAGCAGCCAGATCCCACATATAACTTCCCCTTTAGAGGCTTCAGTACGGGCTGCCACATCATCCTTGTTGCTCTCCGGGAGAGGCTGCAGCACACAGAGAGGTCAGGACATCAGCCTCTTGTGTATCCACTGCAGTCAGAATCAGAGGCTCCCTCAGATATGAGCCGGGCTCTGAGCCACATGATGATAAGCAGGGGGAAACCAGAGAGAGAGGGAGAGTATAGAGGACAGAAAGGACCATCATAATATGGTTTGTGTTATAGATAAAAGGACCCAAATTTTTTCTTTCTTTTTTTTTAAGTTGCGGGTACTTTCTACTTCTAGAGAAAGACCTGGACCACTTTTCAGTCCTATCCATGCATAAGGTCTGTCGGGCTGTTTCTGTCCATTAACCATCAGGCTGATGGAGGATGGAATTTGGAGAAAGCTGCGGTATCAATACAGCATTAAGGAAATCAGCTTCTCAACTCTCTGTCTTCCTGTGTGTGAGTGGGTGAGTGTGTGTGTGTGTGTGGGTAACATGGAGTCCAGGAGCTCTGTTTATCCCTGATCAGCTTCATACTGAGCTGCTGGAGGTTTGAATGTGTCTGTGCTGACAACTGTCATCTTTGCTCATCGGTTGAATCCTTTCTACTGTAACCGGTAATGATTTGTAGCTTTTGGCTTTGGCTGCTGCCAGCAGGACAGATCTGCTGCTGTGACTGTGATCAGGACCCAGTAGGTGTCGGTGCAGACTTAAAGTGCCACATCAGTCAGCGGGATGAACGATGTCCCAAGTGCAGGAATTAGTTTCAATATAATGAAACCTCAGAGAGAATCTGAAAGGGCCGAAGCGCAGAAGAGACAAATATCCTGCATCCATCTCCCTGTAATGAAGGAAGTTTGTTTTCAACAGAGATTATTGTGAGTGAAGGCTCGGCCTCTCTCTGTTTTGCTTGGTGGCTCACAGATGATCACATTGTGCTCCGTGTTTGTCAGAGAGCGAGAGGCTGGAAATGACGAGATCAGTCCCTCGTCAGAGGAACAGACGAATGGAAGCAACGTTGTGTTGATACTGTTCTGCCTCAGTGATCCATTGACTTTCAATGAGCCTTTCAGCAGTCTGGATCTTCCCACACACACACATGCACACACTGAGAGTAAGAAACATTTCAGCTGCCATGATATTGTATTGCTGCCCAGTGACTTCATCTCCTCTTCTCCAGGTTCATGTTTCTTATACTTTACCTCGGAAAATCAGATCATGACAGAGGGCCATGTGTTCACTTTGGGTACAAACAAGAACAGATTAATTCTGGGAGTCAAGGGTCACTAGAAGAAATCAATTGGCACAAAGAACACATCATTACATGATGACATTGTCAGCTAAAGGCCAGAACTAAAGGGAAATACATTTGTTACTTTGAACTTTCTTCAGTTTGTGGATTAAAATATTTTCTGTTAATATTGACAAGCTGTGTAAAATATAGTTTTGGAAGGATTATATTTTATATATTGAATGTCAGTGGTGTCTGATCCATTTCTACATTATCAGTCTGTATTTGACAAAATCCTCTAAATATGTCAGAGACCATTCATGTTTTTTAAATGACGGAAACTGTGAAATGATTTGCATGTCCATCAGCAGGATGTCCAGCCTCTAACCAGCACAAACCTGCTCAAATCACTCAACTCAGTCAGAAGTATTTCTCATTAGCAGCTGAATATTAAATACGTGAGTGT
The DNA here is from genome assembly GCA_900303245.1 of Selene dorsalis. NCBI lineage: Eukaryota > Metazoa > Chordata > Actinopteri > Carangiformes > Carangidae > Selene > Selene dorsalis. Next base: position 2,078 of record OMNW01025041.1, read on the forward strand.
TCAGGACATTTTTACATGTTGTGTGTCGTTGTTGTGTGGAGCTCAGCGGGCAGAGACTTAGATGTTTGGACCTCAGGCGGGAGTGTCCCGCTAAGTTTTGCTGTTGTTTTCCTATGATCGAAATGCAGATGTTATAGCCAGATGTTCCCTGAAGCTGCAGTGAGTGACAGTTGGATCAATTTATATTCAACCGCTTTTACTGATGCTTTATTCACTTGATATGATTTGTCTCCTCACACTCGCCACAGCAGCAGCTGTCAGTCACACGAGACAGAAGCTAACTGTGTGTTTGAGCTCAGTGGTACAACAAAGGAAGGGAACCTGTCAGAAGGACTTAGAGATTGACGTACCCCACCCCACCCTACCACACACACATACACCACTAGTATCCTGCTGTTTCTTTTGACTTCAGTACCACCCAGTCAGTCACAGAGCTGTTGTGATAAAGACTCCTTTGCAATGTCTCTTTCTCCCCAGAGAGATTCTCTGGCTCCAAAAGAGTCCTACACCATCTGACAGCCAGAGGAGGTTTTGGTGTGTGTGCGTTGTCGTGGAAGTTTGTGTGTATAGACATGAAATTAGATTATCTGTTATTAAAAGTATGATGTGTAATTGCGTTGTTTGACAGCCAAGAGTAGGAGGAGAATGTAAACCCTTGAACAGATTTACTTCAGCAGCAGTGTGTCGACCTGCAGCAGCAGAAACACTCGTCAGGCTCCGACGAAAAAAAACAAAAAGTGAAGCTGCTCACTAACTGTTTACCACTCTGCTTTTCTAATGACTTCCAGCATCAGAGCCGCCCAATAACAAAATAACATTTCACACCCATAAAACTAATTTTCACTGGCTTATTGAGCAGGAAGCTGCTCTGTGGAGTCGGGGATGGCAAAGGACTTCATCTAGTGCACTGACATTACATGTCCTTTAGGAAGATCTTTAATATTGATGAAAAACTCAGGGACATTTTCAAAGAAAGCAGTCCCACATCTGTCGGACCGAAGGCGCATTTACAAATGAGAGGTTTGAGGAATCCAGCTGCATGGACTGAGAGTCAGGTTTAGAGAGTTTCGACAGAGCCACACATGTTGTAGGTCTGTATCAGAAACATGGCTGACATGATCAGGAGACGGGCAGTTAACAAGTCTGCAGAGAGTCGACAGGAGAATCCTCCAGACAGCAGCTGTGGCCTCTGTTTTTCTCATGCTGGATGCAGCAGAGAGGAGAGAGAGAACGAGAGCTGTAGGTGGTGTGAAACATATAAAACACTGAACTGTGAGACTGTGTTTGGGAAGATGCTACACAAATAACACTGGAACAGAGGTGGGGAGGTTAGATCTGCAGGTCAGCTGTTTCACCTCTGCTCCTGACAGAGCCACAGTCGCATCACTCAGGATGTGCATGAGTGAATCTCTTGGAATCACGGACAGAAATGCTTTTTTTGCGTGTGTTAAATGTCAGATCTTCTCAGTTTGATTTGAATCCAGTGTAAGAAGTTATTTTGAGACTCACTGCCTTTCATGTTCTATGTGTTGTACTCTGAAGCCTCATCAAAGGATACCGATACCAGCATCAGAAAACAACTTCCATACTGCTGAATATTGCCAGAATCAGGAACTGGCAAGTAGCCAACGTGAGTGCACTGATCCGATACCACATCTGTAGTTTCAACCAGAAACTACATTTTTCTTACACATACTGTGAATGATTTTATTTTTCGAAATCATAGCTTCGGTTTAAAAGTTTTTGTGTTTTTTTTTATAAGGATTGTTATTCTTGGGTTTATTTAGTTTTATTTGATGCTGCACAGTTTAAAACGGTAAGTCTTTTTTTAATACACTGTAGCTGCACTTTTAACAGCTATTTGACAGAATGGTTACACTTTATAGTGGAGCTGTCGAGCGTGACTTAACCATTATTAGATACTTCATTTAGCATACAGCATTTTTCCCACACTGAGTATTATTGTATCGTATTGGATCTGGAGCTGTGCACGTGTGGTCAAACGGATGACATGAGTCTCTAATGATCCTCCAGGGAGAAGCAAATCAAAAGGTCATGTGTCATGAGGTTTATAGAGCAGCTCCTGAGCTGCAGCTCTGACTACACTGTGCGTCTCGGTCTCTCCTGTTGTCTTCCAGAACAAACCGTGAGCAGGTGAAGCTACAGTGGGAACAAAATAATTGGCCTCTGAGTAACAACGGCCACTGTCGCCCTATCTTGTAGTTTCTTGTTAGCTTCAGCTAGTTTGCTTTGTTGCACTCTGAGGTTTTCCTCTGTCTACCTAAAGCCGTCGATGAAGTTTGGGTCATTTTTATATTCTTGTCACTTGCACATTCTTCCTTATTTCTTGTCCGCCTGCTGTGGTGTTCACATTCCTATAGGCCGTTATGTACAAACAGACCTTTCAAGATGATTTTCAGAAAACAATAAAAAAGTTACTTGTTGTTTTGCTGCTGAGACAGAGAAGCAGAGTTTGTGTCTCAAACCAAAGTGTTGTTAGTTTCTGTGTTTCTTAATCACTGGACCACTGGAAAAACTTTTTTTTTTTAACATTAAATCTTTCCCGTGTGCATCGATGTAAATGCAGTTTTAAGCTGGTAGTTAATATCATACCGAGACACAGCTCATTATTTGAAACTGCTGAGCAAGCGGCTTTTCTTCCTCTGTTGTTGTTCCAGATGCCTGAACACCGATTAAATACACCAATAAATCTATCTGTTCTGCTTCCTCTGCCTGTTGCACATCTTTTCACCTCACCCTCTTCCTCATTTATGAATAGGCGCTGTCAATGGCGCCTCTCTGGTCATAGCAGTGAGGTAATGGAAAAGCAGTGAGATGAAGATTATTGTCTCCTTCCAAGTGAAGTCATGACTGTTAGAGACCTGTTGTTTTCTTATTAAGTTGTTTCTTTAAAGCTTGTTGCGATGTATTATCAGAGGCCCCTCCTCCCTGTGCTCTGAGAACCCAGTGACACCACCACCACAATTTAAACTAAGTCTTAACCATAGACCATGATATTATTTTCACTTTCTCTCTCTGCATCTATCCTTTACATATCCATCCATACACAAACATTTATTTATTTATACAAGCTTGGAAAGCTATAAGCCTTGAGAGAAATGACTCAGCAGGAGACTTGGAGACACTCAGGCTGAAACAGACCAATGTTTAAGGAAAGCAGTGCAAAAGCTCTGTAGTCTCACATATATTCATTCGGGATCTGGTGTGATGGAAACCACTGGGATGGAGACACTAGAAATAGACAGAGCTGCTCTTTATTCAGGACAGAGACCAGCAGCAGAGGAAACTAGAGCTCAAGAGTCATTAGCATCAGAGAACATGTATCTGTATCTTTACTGGAAATGATCCACTTCTGAAGGTCAAAGCGCAAAGTGGAGAGAGAGAGAGAGAGAGAAAGAGAGAGAGTGAGAACTGACGTGGTTTTGTCATTGCAGGATTTGAGATAAATATATTGTCAGTCCATTCGCTGAAGTCTTCTAATACTTGATATGAGGAAAGTCAAGTGGCTAAAATGTCAGTGAAACACATCTCTGCTTACTGTTATGCAGCATGTGCTGAAAGGCCCTTCTGTGTGGACCTCCACACATGTCTCTGTGTCACCAAGTGAAGATGAGGTTGTGAACCTGTTAACTTGTCCAGAGCTGGGAGGATAGAGGTCGCTGCATCAGTGCATAAAGTCCGTGTTGGAGAGGGAGGGGAGGATGTGAAGGAAGCTGCCTTTTCATACTTCGATTACATGCTACAAAACTAAACACAAAGATCAGTGGTATTCATGAAAACATTCATTCATGAAAATATGTGTGCGTTTTTTGTGCGCAGAGAAAGGAAGGACTGGGTTCATTTGGACCGAGACTCTTTTCCGATAAGACAAAGTGAAGCGGATCTCCACTGTCGACAGTGTCTTTACATACAGTCAACAAAATTTCAGCCTGCTAATGAACCAGGAGGATCATTACAGCCCCTCCATCCTCTCTGCAAATGAAATAAAGCAGACACGTTATTGACTCCAGTCTGATCTTGAGTTTTCTTTTTTTCTGCTTCTTTTTTTCAATGATTTCATATACTGTAATATAATTTTTTTAATTCATATTGCCAGATTTATTAACCACCTGAGAGAAGCCAAGTTGCTCTTGGATTTACAAACTGTCTGGAACAGCGTGAAGCCAAATCCACTCAGACGGTAGCACCAAATTCATTCTTTAAATATAGTGATTTGTAGATTTTTTTTTTTTTTTACTGGAACTGAAAATCATTTTTCAATTGTTTTAACAGCTGCATGTTGCATTAGAAGGTGCATTATTACTACTTTTCACACAGGGAGTTAAAAAGATGTTCTCACTGATGTTCTCTGTATGAGATGCAGAAGTTTTACTGATCATTGCAAATGAGAGCTGATTCTCAGTTAACTTACCTGGTTAAATTAAGGTTAAAAGAATCATGCAGACATGTCAAAATAGACAGGAGCAGCAGCATCAGCAGCATGGACTCTGTTTCTTGCCCAAACTTGCAGTACAACGACTTTTCTCTTCTCGACTAATTGTTAGTCTTTGTCAGTTTCAAAAGTTTGCTGAGGAGCATGTGTGAGGCTCCAGCTTGTGGAAATGTTAGTGAGCAGCCGTAGAGTTGAGTGGAATAATTGGTCCCACAGAAGAAGAGTATTATGAAGCAGCAATAAATCATAACCTGTCGTGTTTGGAATTTGTTGAGTTTCTCATCACACACAGAAGAGTCACTGACTGCAGCGAGGGTTTTGTTTTCCTTATCTACACACCACTGACCCAACTGTGACCCAACTGTGACCCAACTGTGACCCAACTGTGACCCAACCTGACCTCATTTGGAACTGAATTTGTGCAATACTGTTGTTGTTACTGTTGAAGTGAGTTTAAAATGAAGTTATAATGGAGCTTTTCAGCGCTGAACATATTTAACTGACAGCTTGCTGTAGCTTCAGTGTATCACCAGACCGCAGAGACAGAGCGAACACAATAGTGATTAAATCAACACTTTAAAGCTAAAAAGAAAGATTGAATTAGAGCACGGCAGTGTAACATATACAGCAGTGAACAAAGCAGCTCTGCTCCTGCCTCCTGCCTCCTGTCCGTGGTGCTGACTGGCAGCAATGATCAACTCAGTGCATATCACTTCTTAGATGATTTAGCACATGTATTTTTAACTTGCATCAAAATAAACTATAAAACCCAACTCTCTATTCAGTTACCATATTTATTCTTTGGTGTTTCCATGTGGCCTCTGATAGGTGAAGAGAAATAAAGCATTAACATTCATATGTTTCAGTGAGAGGAAGCAAGGTGAACTCTATTCCTGTTGTGCACTGTCAGAAATGTAGAAAATATCACAAACTTTTTTTTTTTTTTTTGACTATTGTTAATTACGGTGAAACTTGAAATGATTTTCTGTCGATGATGGCTGAGTGTAATCTTCCACTTCAAGTTGCTATCTGCCCACAATCAAGTCACTCACCACACACAGTGACAATGAGACATTATTGATATTCCTGTTCTTTTGTTCCACTGAGTCGTGGTGCTCGTCCTCTTTGTACCTCAACAGTTTGATGTTTCCATGCTGTGCACATATATGTTCTGTAAAGATGAAGAGGTTTGGAGCAGCAGGTCCTCTGCACACAGCCTGAGATAAACACAGTTTCTATAGTCACTCAAACAGATCTGAGGCCATGTTGTAGTGTCATGAATAATGTATGAAAATATGCAGTGAGGATGTCAAAGCAGAGATGATTTACATTTCATCCGCCTGACCGATGGCCTTTGCAGTTTTGACTCTGACATAAAACAAGACTTGACTTGTCTCTGAGAATCAGTCTCATATTTTCTGACTCTGACAGGAAACTGTAGTTTCTCATTGTGCTGCTCCCTGAGCTTCCACCTGACCTTTTGCTTTGTTTCTGCCTTTGTAACGCTGCTGACTTATTTTAGTAAAAACTAATTTCCTCTCATCTTAGCCAACTCACAAAGGGATAGTCTGATTGAAACTAAGAATAGAAATGTACATTGACAATCTGACATGAGGTTGCAAATGTTGAAGCTTCTCAGAGAGAAACTAATACGATGAATAAATGACAAGTGGAAAATACACATGGATATAACTGTAGATGCTAGGAGGTATTTCTCAGTGATACGTTGAAACAAGGAGTGAACTTGCATTGGCTTTCACTATCGTCATAGCAACAAACCGTTTACCTGCACATTGTCTTCCTCTAACAATCCTGCTTGCTAATTTATTATCACTGTTTTTTGACTGAGGCTTTAATGAGGCTGAACTGGGTAGAAGAATTAAATCACTTGTTTTTTTGTTTTTGCACCAAATATGGAGAAAAACTGTATTTTTTTTTTTAAACGTATATAGATGTTTACTAGTGTTTATCAGGTTTATTGGAGACAGTTTAATGGGGCTTTAATGGTATTTGTGATATTGACTCATTCATCTTGTAGTGTTTAAGATTCAGTGTCAGGTGAGAGGTTAATTAAAAAAACATCAACATAAATCATTGATCAGATTGTACTTTTCTGTGGAGAGTGAGTCCTGAAACCTGCAGGTGAGATATAAACTGATAAGAAAGAAAGACTGCGGCGAGCTGAGGAGCTACTTCCTGCAAAGTCACACACAAGTCCACTTTGATTCGTGTGTTATGACTGAAGCCAGATACAGAGTGTGAGAATAGCCTACAACATGTCTTCACCTTCACTCTTCACCATCTGATAAACCAACACTCTTATACACTTTTATTTTAAATGATGCAAAATGTGAATAACTTGCTCAGAGTGAACTGGTTTATTAATCACTGTGATGGAGAGGCTATGCTGCTCTATGACGGGTGTGTGTGTGTGTGTGTTTGTGAAACCCAATGAATCACTTTGAACAAATCTTGACAGGAACAAATCAGAAATGCACAAAAACAAAATGATAGTAAACAAACGACTCTGTCTGCCAGGAAGACATTTAATCTCTTTCTCTTAAAAAAAAATCATCCCGACGTCAAGCTGGTGACACTGAATAAAACCCACATGACTTGTTTTGACTTCAGATGAACGTCTGTTGAATTACTTATTAACACTACAGCAGTACAAAGGGGGTTGCTGACATCATTGTGACACGACTCTTATGTAACTGCCTGACTTTAAACTGTTTTAATTGACATTTTGCGCCATTGACCTTTTGTATGGTCATTTACACTGGTGTTTTTGTCCATTGTTTCCTGTAATGTCTCCCACTACAGAGTCTCTTTCCTGAGGGTGCCCAGCAGAGGTTGAATGTAAATGAAATTCCTCTAGCTGGATGTTTCCTGACGCTATGAGGACGAGAGCCTGAGGGCACAGCAGCAGGAGCTTCAATTGTGAATCAGTAAAATAAACACATTAGCATTTTGCCAGTTAGCTACCTCTAGTTTATTTTGAAATCATTTTGTGCAATTTCTTCATATGTGAAGAATGAAAAGGCAAACCTAAAGGCAGTTGAGCTGGGACTAGATTGTTTGGAGATTCTGCATGCGTACGATTCATTTACTATTATAATTGAAGAGATTCATTTGCATTTATTTGTCAGATCAAATAATTTCAGCCTTGTCTGCCTGTAAAAATTTATTTGAGTGCAGAGCTTGGAGCCCTTGGGAGTCGTTGGCTGCATGGTTCACATCCCACATATTCCTGAGTCAGTTTCAGGAGCTCGAGAGAGACAAAGTGATAGAAATGAGTAGCTACAGGGTCAGCTTTACTCGTTAGATGTTGTAGTGAGTTCAGCCGGTTACTACGTTTGTGTGTGCTGTTTGTTGACGGGCAGCTGGTGTGCAGTGGGTTTCTAGGGGCTTTTATTTGCAGTAAACAGCTGCTGGAAACAAGGTTAATGAGAGCGCCGGCACTGAAACATGCAGTTTATTTGTTGGCCTTAAAATAAAGGCTGGAAAATTAATTTTTCATCTCAGCCTGCTTCTCTCTTTTTGTTTTCTGTTTGCCCTGAGGGGAGACCTCAGGTTGCCTCTCATGGCTCAGAGTCGGCATGTGAACGACTTCTTCTCTGCTGTTTCCTGGACTAACTGGACCCTCAGAGCGGAAGCTGGATCAGAAAGGAAGCTCCCTCACTCTTTTCATACCGCTTGCCACTTCTCCCAGATGTTTAATCTGATGGCCCACTGAAACCCCCGTGGAGATGATAGGAGGGTGCGTAAAAGACAGAGACATTTTAATCAGGCTAACAGGAAAAGCTCCTCTCAGCACTTGGCATCAGTAAACTCGTCTGTCAGAATCAGCCGGCTCCGTTTTGTGTTGCCTGGCTCTGCTTTCTGAATTACTGCTGCAACTTCTGCTAAATGTTTCTTCATTCGTCTTTTATTCAGATGGGTAGGTGTCACCCAAGCACTTTTACATTCGTTAGTCGAGCGCTCTTTTGTTGATGTTTTTTTCTTTTTTCTGCCATATTAAATAAACTATACTCACCAGCCTTTTTGTTAGATTAACCTGTTCAACTGTTCATTAACGCAGGTGTCTAGTAGTCCAAGTGCATGGCAGCAACTCAGTGCATTAAGGCATGTAGACATGCTCAAGACAATCTGCTGAAGTTCAAACCAAGCATCAGAATGGGGAAGAAAGGTGATTAAAGTGACTTTCACAGAAACTATATCTAGTGTTTACATAGAACAGTCTGAAGAAGAGCAAATATCCACGGAGCTAGAGGTCAGAGGTCAGAGGAGAATTGCCAGAGCTAATAGATTGGCAACAGTTACTCAAATAACCAGATGTTACCATGTACATCTCTGAAAGACACTGGGTGCCTCTCCTGTCAACTAAGAACTCAGGCTCCAATTTGCACAGGCTCACCGAAATTTGACAGTAGAAAATTGGAAAAACATTGCCTGGTTTGATAAGTCTCAATTTCTGCTTTGACATCCGGATGGAAGGGTCAGAATTTGGCCCGACGGCATGAAAGCATGGATCCATCCTGCCGTTCAGGCTGCTAGTTGCATTGGCACATTTTAGGTACCTGAGTACCTGTGGGCATTGTGAAAACACCTAAGTATTGCTGCTGACTGTGTCCATGACCACAGAGTCCTGTAAATTTTGCCCATTTAGCTAAATTAGCTGATAAATACTAACGTCATGCTGGCATAGCAACAGTAAACAGTTGCGTGGGATCTGGGAGCTACACAACAGCTCTTACCCAGGAGACACTCTGTGATTCAGGAGCTGAATAATGAGGCCGGAAACTAAATGAGCATGTAGTCGAACTACGAGGCACGTAGAGGTGGAGCAGACCTCTTTAGATATTTTTCCTCTGCTCAAGTTAAAAACAGTCAAAACTAATGTCAAAGCTTGTGGCACTTGGCCTTTTCTCTTTTCTCTCTCCATCTTCCTCATTCCTCCTCTCACCTGCTGTGTTCAAGTCACACCTGCTGATGCAGAATAATCCTTTGTGGAACATGTTGCTATCAGTCTGGTCTTTGTGTCTTTTTTAACAGGTGAATGAGCTCAAATATTTTAAAATGGTGACCCTGAAGCAGTAGTCTGATCCAAACAGGGACTCAGGCTTTTAGTCACACAGAGCACATTCAGACAGAGAACAGCAGAGATCTTTATATATAAATATATATTTCTACATTTTGCTTGTTGATTATTAACACCTCACAGAAAGAAGAGTGTTGCACATAGTAATGAGAATCACTTCACTGCCTTGTTTAAAGGCTCCCTTGGTACAAATTCAGATTTGATATGATTTCAATGAGGGACAATTAATTTGAAAGAAAAATCCACTGTGTAATCGAGCATTGTTAAAGTGATAATACGTCTACCTTGTATCAGTGCTTTAATTAGATTTCTGTCAGTGTTGTCATGTGTTAAAATCGCATGAAGCCCGTCGTAACAATGTGAAAGAATACCTTTTTATCCATAGAGACAGAACAAACAGCTAAACATCCCTCCCTCCATGGCTGGCTGACTGACTGACTGGAAGCTTCACACAAAAATCCACTGGGTCCAAATGTGGTGAAAAAAGTTTATGAATATGCAATTATGATAACATATACACTGCTCACAAAAAGTTAGGGATATTCAACTTTTGGGTGAAATTGATGGGAAGTGTAAAAAGTTCATGCTGCAGTGATATTATATCATGAAAGTAGGGCATTTAAGTAGAAGTATGGAATGGTCATTTTTCATCTCGAACAATGTACAGAAACAAAAGCTACCACAGGATGTCCACTTCTCTGCCTTTCTGTGACTCGGTGTGTCTGTGTCTCTTTTGCAACCTGCTGATGACACTCTGTGACACTCTGAGCTCAGTGGTAACTTCCCTCTGACAACATCCCATCTGAAGCCTCGACATGGCCCACGTGCTGTTGATGGACTGATAGGTGTCGTCTTGGCCTCATGATGTCAGAATGTGAACAGCGTGATGAAGACGACTGTTCAAATACAAACTGTCACTGAAGCACAACATTTCATGCTCGGTTCTTGGATCACACACTTGTTGTGATTTTTGTGGTCAATCACCTTGTTAGAGAACAGCATGTTGTAGCACTGAAACATTGAACAGTTGGACAAAAGTTATAGTGCATTTTAAGGATATTTGAGTTTCAAATAAAATTTCAGAATACACTTAACTTTTTGTGAGTGGTGTATATGTGGGTTTTCTTATACTCATTGTACCTATAATTCTATACCTATTAATGCGTGTGTGTGTTATCAGTAGCCATGTCCCTCTGCTAAGTGTTTTGAGTTACATGGTGAGAGAAACCTGTCAACAATACATCAAGATGACCGGGACAGGGGTTAAGTTTCTCCTTCCGGTGTTCTAAATCAAATCAAATCAAATCAAATTTTATTTGTATGGCACTTTTCATGTAAAAAACAACACAAAGTGCCTCACAGAGGCTAAAAACAAAAGAAAAGGAAACCCAACCCTAGGTGTTCTAGGCCAAGACCCAGCTGTTGAGAAACGTTTACTGGAATAAAATGACTTTTGGCAGATTGTTTATCAGACACTGCCAATTGCATCATTGGTCATAATTACATGAATCCAAGAGAGTGAAGTTGTTTGTGCTGGTTGTTAATATTGGCCTCTAAAAGGTAGAGGAGTTGGGGAGTCGTAGACTCCAGGGCTATGTGCAGCTATGTGCTTATAGAGAAGGGAAAGCTCTGCTGCTCTGCACATGCACAGTTTACTGCAACCTTGTTCGTTTGGTCCTATGATAATCTGTTTAGCATTCATCAGTGATGGTTACATCTTTGCGTTCAAGGTTATATCTCCTGGACTCTAGTATCTAATGAAATATAGATTGACTGCATGTGTATTTAATAGCCAAGTGTATGTGCAACCACTGCGTTACTCTATATGAGAATTATTTTCCAGGTCTGTGTGAGGGATTATGAAAAGAAATATCTTTGTAACCAAACTGATGATGTGGAAAACGGGGTTGAAAGGAGGTGTTGTGATTTGCTGTTTGACGTCCACGTTTCGGTTTTTCTGCTGGTCCAATCGGCGACACATTGGATCGGACCGATTTGTATTGGTGTGATGAGTCAGATGTAGCTGTCCATGGAAATGATTTTCTATATCCGACTACGATATTTCCACAGGAATGTTGTAATTCCTGGTTATAACTGTGTCAGCAGGTCTGACAGTGTGTCCTTGGTTTTCTACCTTTCAGCATCGCTGATCCAGAGGACGGAGGCTGGTGGAGGCTGAAAGCTGTAGCCTGCTTCAACCATTAGTCACTGTATTGCTCACTGAAAGCTGAATGCATTTCCCCTCCGTTTTGAATCATTTGTTGTCCAGAAGCATTTTTTTTTTCGTGAGCGTAAACGTTTTGCTAGACATCACTTTTTTGAAATATTATAGTTTAGTGTTGTCGAGGCAGAAATATCCAAACTCAGAGTATTCTGTTTGTTTATTTTATTGTTTTTATGACATTTTTTTCTCAAAAGTGAAAGAGATTTCAATATTATTTTTTCAGAAACATTTTTTTGTTACAGATATGGAAATGTTGTTTTGGTTATGAGTAAGTGATTGTATATTTATTTCGGAGGGCAAAAGCAGCAGATGCTTGAACAACAGTCATGCAGCGGTGCAGTCACCCCGAACTCACTGTTCTGAATTTAGATTGAAGTTAAGATTTTAAAATACTCTGAGCAGACAACAAGTTCTGACCACATCCTCGCAGCTCCTGTGTTCAGAGGCCAGAAGCCAGACAATGTTACGGCATCATGTTCATGCTGCATCCAAATAAGAATAAATAAAATGCACTGAAAAAAGGAGCAACAAAAACAATGTGAGACCAGTCACAGTGAGGTTCAGGAGAGGATGTGATACACAAAGAAGTGAACAGAGCCACAGTAGGCAGGAGGCCAGGAGAGAGAGATGCAACAACACCCACTGTCAACAGAAAACACACATGCATACATACACACACACACACTGTCTGTGTTTGTGCTGTGGATTAGAGAATATTTTCACTGCAACTGTTTTGGATCAGTGTGTTGTTTTTTGTTTTGTTTTTTTTTTTGGTAAAGCTTCTGGTAAAGTTGATTTTGTTTGATGAGAAGTTTGAACAAAGAAAGATAGAAAATCACAGGAAGATGAGAGAAAAATAAACAAGTTCATCCCAGCTCTGTAAACGGAGGCATAATCAACACTGTATGCAAAATTACAGCGTGCACAGCATAGAGGTCAGCGGCTGACGGCTAACACTTAGGCTGTGTCTCGCATCACTCACTGCTCCCTCTGTGTCCCACCATAATGAGCTTTGCGCTTTGCTGTGATGTCTCAATGTAATCATCACTCACAAAGCAGTATCTACTATGGTGCATTGCACGTACGCTCTAAGACAGACTCTTTACCATGCAGGCTTGCACATAGGCCGGAGCCAATCGCAGAGGGTTTGGGTGAGTCTGGACAGGCCACCAGTTTATCACAGTCAAACAACACCTCACACACTCACATCCAGACTTTAGAGTTACCATTTACCCTAATGTTAATGTCTTTGGACTGGGGGAGGAAGTCGGCGTACTTGGAGAGAACCCACAGACATGGGTGCTAACCACTGCATGACTGTGCCACATGGAGAAGTGAATGAGTGAGTGATTTCAGACACAACCTGTGTTTCCTGTGTATTTGTGTGTGTGTGTTGGAGGGTTACACTGTCTGCCGCTTCCAGTGTGGCTCTGGTCTTCTTGTCTTGTGCCTCCTCCAAGCCTCATTGTTTGCTGTGAGGTCCAGTGATGCAGGTAATAAAGTTTATTAGATTAATTTAATTCCAGGTTGTTTCTTTCTGTGTGTGTGTGTGTGTGTGCTCAGAGCAGCTGTGGACCAATTTGGGCCCCATGTTTTATCATGCTCATGTTCTATTCAGTGTCTCGTCTTTGAGGAGACCTAAATAAGATAAAGACAGTTTACATCCTTGTTCTGTAATGAGAAAAACAAATTGGTTCATTCAGAGAGAAACAATGTGTTGAAATGTATTTTATATTTTTTCAGTGTTGAGTTTCTGTGTAAAACTTTCTTCAACCCAGTTTGTTGGTGTTTTTCTTTTTTAGTTGAAGGCACAGCAGACGGAGCTTTTGGTGAGTGTGCTCTTGTCTGCCTGGGCTGAGTCTTGTTGTCTTGTGGGGAAAACTGAGGAGGGTTCTTATTTTAAATGAGGGCAGTATAATAACATGGAACAGCAGCAGAGTGTTTTCACCATGTTTGTGTTTGTATGGAGGCAAGTCATGGATAGAAAGTAGATTTTTATCAAGTCTAAACCGCAAAGACTGTTCCACTACCTCACCCTGCCAAGCTCAGCTGCCTGTTTAACACCATCTGATATCCACTTAATGCATGTGGCTCAATCCTTTCTTCATGCTTGGGTTTTCTCCAGTTCTCTGTTTTTTGATTAACCAAAACAATCATTTTGGAAACTGTAATTACAGCCCTTTGTTTTGTGAAGAATAGTCTTAACAGTGGAATAACCCTGCAGCCTGTTTTCTGTATTTTCACAACAATATCCTGATGCAAGACGAGAACGACATTAGCATTTTATTCAAGCCTTAAAACTCTAAAACGGATAAATCCAAAACTCTTGCAACCATGATTTTCCAAGGGTGAGGTATTAAATGTGCCAGTACCAGGAGACAAAACCATGTATCGGGTTAAATCCTTCCATTAGTCAGTCTCACTTAGACACAGACAAACATGGTCATTGTTATGGCATCCATAACCAGAAACTACTGGCTCAACTGGACACTGGAGCATCTTAAATAGATACCCGATAGCGATGCCAAAAGCAAGGAGTTTTAGTCTGAATATAGCCATGAGCGGCTTTACTCAGCAACTTCCTTCTAAACTGTCTAACACAAAACAAAAACTTGATAACTGGACTATGGATAATCATCCCCAGCAAAGGCCCCGCCTTTTAACCCTTTATAGGGTACTAATTTAAAAACTTTTATTTATTTTTTTAATTTTTTTAGCAAATTAAGGTCAGTGACGTTACCATATATGGTTCTTTACCCTTCAAAGGTAATAATATTTCAAAAAGGTTAAAGGAATAGTTTTCAATACATAAAAATGTCTGAAAGAAATATAAAAAGACTTATTCTAAACTTAAGTACTCAACTTAAACTTAAATGATGTTATTTGTCACAAATAAGTCACTGAATGTGGTTACTTACCCGATAAAGAGTTAAACCATGCCGAGGAGGGGCCCCTGTGGCTCACCTGGTAGAGTGTGAACCCCTTAGGCTTTGCACCACTGTGGTGGCCCAGGGAATTGACAGCAGGTGTCCTTTGGTGTGAGATTCCTATTCGATAAAAAGCAAAAAAAGCGAGAGAGAAAGAGAGAGAGAGAGTGGGGGAAAAACAAAACACAAATGTGCACCAGCTGTACACACTGGTGAACCAGAGCCGAACATAACAGTCATTTTTCTAGTGGTCATTATTCTGTTGGCTTCCATGTGTTTGAGAGTCTTAGACATTGCATCCATTAGGACGCCCTTTTATTGTCATTCATCTTTTATCTCGACTCTGACCTGAGCCTCCGCTCTCTGGCCCTGCACCAAGCCATGATAAAGACATTGTTAGGGAGCGGGTATGTGGCCAAAGTTACTGGAGCTGGAGGGAGGGATTGTGGGAGACAGAGGTGGTTCACATTATCTATGGAGCAACAAACACTGACAGACAACAAAACACTGCTCTTGATGATTTAGTTACAGTTCCTAGTAGCCTGAGGGCTTTAAAATGTTGTTTCAGAAACAAGTGATGGGGTTGAAATGATTCTGATTTTCTGTCTCTCACTGGAGATCTGCGGCTCCATAAACCTCAGTTATTTTAGCTGTATTCACATTATGTGGAGGCCTGAGATATCATTGTTGTAAATGGCACATGTCTCAGATGTCTCGAGTTGAAAAAAAACAAACCTGACCTGTCCTGCTCAGTATTGCGTTTGTGAATTGTGTTGCTTTCTAAAGTAAAGTCATAAATGTGTTGCTTCCTACTGACTGTGTTTTGTATCGGCAGACCATGTTTTCCTTCTTCTCTGTCCAGCACAATAGCAAGTCAAGACTCTGTGTGTGTGCACCACCCAAGCTCCACTGTCCACAGGTTGTTTGCCATCGGGGTCTGTTGTGCTAATGTTATATGTCGTGCTGGCGGAGTCAGGAGAGGCTCCAGGAGTGAATGTGACCCACAAAGAGGTTAATAGAGACACAGCAGGCAGGAGGCCAGGAGAGAGCAACACAACACAAGGCCAGGAGAGAGCAACACAACACAATCCTCTGCCAAGGTTACACACAAACACTGCTGCACGGCTCCACACCCACACCACATCAAACATCACTGCTTGTCTTACATACATAAGTAAACTCCTCTCAGTCAGTGCAGCCTTTTCCTCTTCAAGCCTTTCAGGAGGTTAATTCTGACACACGGCCTGATTCAGTGGCTCCACTCTGATACTTTCATGCTGCATTTCTATTTGGGCACAAACATCCAGAGAAAATGTGTAAATAGCAGATAATCAGCAGATAGTCAGTGAGTGTTTGATGGTACAAAGTGGGAGTAGGAGGAAAAGGCAGTGATCCACTTCAAACAGCCAGACACATCCTCTCCACTCATTAACATAGAGACAGTGCTGATTGAAAATCTGCATGGTGTTTCTTCCTAACATGATTAATATAATTTTTCAGTCTATTCAGGTTGAACATAAATCAGCCAATTATCAAATAACCAAAGTCCATTTGATCCTAATGTTAATTTGGGATTTACTCTGTCTGGGAATCTTTGCTTTAATCATGAGATTTCAAAGACGAATCTGGACTCCATGATGTGTGGTCGGTCTGTGTGTCCTGTGATCCAACACTTTGGTCCAGAACAATAGGATGGATTTTACTGTCACTGCCTCACCGGGCTGTAACATGGAGGAAATGATTTGACTGCAGAGCCAGAGACAGATGAGCTGCTGATGGGAGACAGAGGCAGGGAGAGGTTATGAGGGTCATGTGTTAGCATGGCTGCTGCTGGTTCTGTTGGCTGACCTCCCATC